>JAXQQM020081746.1:72500-189823 GCA_034641835.2 Pinus albicaulis | reverse complement strand
TATAGAATAATTTATAAAAGAGAGCTTGTTATTCCTAGAAACATTTATTAGCACAAATAAATGTAGCTCATAAATTTAGTAATTACTTGGCTATGATATAAAATTTTCTTATGTGAATGTGAAAAAGTTAATAGATGATAAAAGTACAAGAAAAGCAAATAAGCTTTATTGGGTGAAGTGCTAAAAGATAGTAAACTTGGTTATAGTAGCTAGGACAATAGATCATTGAACAAACATTAACACAATCTTATTCTATGCATCACTAACTAGTTTCTCATCTACGATTGGACAAGAAACAAGTTTTATTGCATCAAATATTAAAAAGAAGCACACCTATGCTATGATAATCATACCAATAGAAAACTCAACTAACAACAACATGACATAAAACTAATTCTTGCAAACATCTTCAAAAACATGGAAAACTAGGAATGTTATGGCCATAAGATGAAATTTTCACTTTCAAAATCAAATGACAATAATGGTTTCATAGGAACACATTACAAATGTGTCACATATTCCAACTCTATTTATACTAATATTGTGATTGGTCTAGGATTTGTTACAACCTTAACTTTGCACATTGAACATGGTATGGGTTTTGTGTAACCATGTGATTGTCACTTTGGTTAGGGTTTCATCATATTCTTGTTAAGAGTGTTTAATACACATTCACACAATTATTACTTATAGATAAATACGTACAAATTTATTTAAACGAATATATATATATATATATATATATATATATATATATATATATATATATATATATATATATATATATATATAGGTTTAGAATTTGTTGTAATTTTAACCATATACATTGAAAAATAAAGTGTATGGTTGATTGTAACTTTAACTCAACATCCATTAATACCTTTTCTTTTTAGAATTTCATTATATTTTTAATACCATATTAGTCTATTAGGGTTTTATATTTCACCATGGATTTATTTTTTTGGTGTTGTGAGTTCAAATCAACATTGTTAGTATGAAAATTCAAATTTTACACATTACATCAAGTGTTCAATATCAATCTCTTTTCTTTAATAGTTTCACAAAATTTCTGGATATAGAGTATATGTAAAAAAATGTCAATCTTAAATGTTAATTATGTTAATGTTTTAATAAAATGCTTATATTTAAAATAAATTTGGCCTCTATAGAACAATTTATAAAAGATAATGTACTATTTAAAGTAGAAAATACAAATATAAGCACAAAAGATTCATTAGTTACTAGTGAATGGTTTACCATACAAAAAATTTCCATGTGAAAAAAAAAAAAACTCATAGGTAATATAAGCACAAATGAAACAAAAATATTTTTTGGGACAAATGATGAAAAAAAGTAGAATTGGTATATTGTTTTTAAGCAAAAAAAAAAAAAAATCAATGATAAATAACATAAGTTTATTCAATCAACCACTGATCGTATTGTTGTTCATGCTTAGATTTGAAACAAGCTTGGTGTGATCAACAAGTAGTATGTGATGAGGTTTACAACTAATGTGTGATTTGGTGTAGCATTAACTTTGATGATTGAATACTTATCTATATATTTTATTGTGTTATCATCTACAGTATTCTTATTTGAGGGTTTTAGGGTATTGATGTTATTGTTCCAATGAGTTTTGGTCTTCTACTATTGCTTCGTGGTTTTCATGGCCTAAAAACATGTAGCTTTTTAGCTATTATTCTAGATGTTCACAAGAATCATTTGGTAGTGGTTTAATATTTTTTCACAATAATTTAAACAACATGATCAACTAAAAAAATTATGGGTCGAAGATGAAATGACCACTTTCAAAGACAATGACATTAGTAGTTACACATGAACATATTTAGAAACATATCACACTAAAGGAAAATGAGACTTAATGCATAAGAGCCTACCAAATAGGGAAAATCATATATTCAATTCAGAGATACTCTAATCACCAACAAATATAATATGCTTTAGTGTATTTTAACAAAATACTTTCTTATATCTAAAAAAAAATTAGCATGTATAGAATAGTTTATAAAAGAGAGTTTGTTATTCATAGCAACATTTATCAGCACAAACAAACGTAGTTCATAAAGTTTGTAATTACTTGGCTATGATATAGAATTTTCTAATGTGAATGTAAAAAACCTAATAGATGATAAAAGCAGAAGCAAAACAAATAAGCTTGATTGGTCAAAGTGCTAAAAGATAGTAGACTTGGTTATAGTAGCCAAGACAATATATCATTGAACAAACAATAACATAATCTTATTCAATTCATCACTAACTAGTTTCCCATCTAAGGTTGGACTATAAACAAGTTCCATTGCATCAACTATTAAAAAGAGGCACACCTAGGATATGATACTCAAACCAATAAAAACCTCAACTAACAAAAACATGAGATAGAAGAAATTCCTTCACACATCTTCAAAAAACAGGGACAACTAGGAATTTTATGGCCATAAGATGAAATGGTCACTTTCAAAATCAAATGACAATAATGTTTCATAGGAACACATTACAAATGTTATGAAACCAGCTCGCAAAATAGAAGAAAAGATAGATCAACGGTTTAGAAATCAACCTCTTCAAGGGGGAGACCTCCTTTACATTACATAAATGAACAATTCTAGGATGATAGAAATGATAAAACCTCCTTTCTATATATAGGAGTCCAATAGGTCACAATAAAATGCTAGCCGACATAACAATAACAATGTAAGGGCAGAACAATAACAATATTAGGCTTCTATGGAGCACAATAATACCATTATGGGGACTAGATGGGCACAAAAATAACAATAAGGGGGTTACACTAACAATAACAATAAGGGGATACACTAGTATTATAGGGACCTAGTATGCCCCTCTCCTTCAAAAAAATCTTGTATTCAATGCTTGAGTAGTTATGGATGCTTATGTGTAAAATTCTCATCCTCCCATGTCGAATCTTCAGCGGGAAATTTTTTCCACTTTATGAGATACTTTGAAATTGATCGATTGCGTAGTCGTCTAGTTCTTGTTTCTGTGACTGCTTCAGGTTCCAATATGATTTTTCCTTCTTCGTCAAGTTCCGGAAATATTCTTTGAACTTGGATCTTGTCATATATAACCTTCTTTAGACTTTAAGCATGAAACATGGAAAACTGGGTGCAATCGGGAAGATGCAGGAAGCTCCAATTTGTATGCCACAGTACCAATCTTTTGCAACACTTTGTGAGGACCATAATACTTTGGTGATAATTTATTATCCTTATTAGCTTGCTTGACAGACATTTGTTTGTATGTTTGTAGTCGTAAAAATACCCAATCACCTAAATCAAAACATATTTTGCTACAATGTTGATCTGCATGTTGTTTCATTTGATTCTGCACTAAGGTGAGGTTATCCTTTAAGATTTGTAGAACTTTTTGTTGATGCTCGACATGATATTCCACTGCTTGAACCTTAGAATTTTCTCTTAAATATGATGTGATGGAGGGTGGATGATACCCATAAAGTGCCATAAATGGGATCATTTTTGTTTCAGTATGGAAGGAAGTGTTATACCACCATTTGGCCAGAGGTAACCACTTGACCCATTGTGTATGTTTATTAGATACAAAGAAATGAAGATATCCTTCCAAACATTTGTTCACTATCTCAGTTTTTCCATCAGATTGAGGATGATATGATGAGTTATGAGCTAATTGAGAACCCAAAAAAGAAAATAATTATGTCCAAAACTTTCCTGTAAAAATGGGATCTATGTCACTTACAATAATCTTTTGGTTTCCATATAGCTTTTGAATTGTTTCCATAAATTCAGTAGCAATTGTACTGGCTTTAAATGGATGAGATAATGCACAAAAGTGTGCATACTTGGTAAGTTTATCAACTACCACCATGATGACAGTCTTTCCTTCAGACTTAGGTAAATATGTGATAAAATCCATTGAAACCTCCTCCCAATGTTGACTTGCAATGGATAAAGGTTGTAACAGCCTGGAATCTTAATTGTCTCAACTTTATTTTTTTGGAAAACCAAACATTCTGCCACAAAATTTTGAATATTAGATTTAAGGGCATCCCAAAAAAATTCCTTCTTGACCCTGTGGTAAGTTTTTAAAAATCCTCAGTGCCCTCCTAACAGAGAGATGTGCAATTCCAAAAGAATAATTTTTTTGAGTTGGGAATTCTTACAAAATTATAAGTGATATTTGTACCATCATGAATCGTTTTTCCAGCTAAATTTTTTAGATGTACTGCGATCTTGCTACAAATTTTGAATGAGTGTCCACACCTCTTCATAATTCTTCCATTCATCCCTTGCTTTGGTTATCCACTCAGGTTGGATAATAGAAATGGCACAAAGAAATGCTTCCACATCCTCATCCTTTCTTGAGAGTGCATCTGCAACAACATTTTGCTTCAATTTTTTGTAGATGATTTCAAAGTCATAACCCAACATCTTTGTGACCCATTTTTTCTGCTCTTCTGAAGATAATATTTGTTCCAAAATGTATTTAAGACTATCATCATCTATTTTTACCTTGAAGTGTCTTCCCATTAGGTGAGGTCACCATTTCTTTAGTGCATGTAGTATTGCTAGCATTTCCTTCTCATAAATAGGTCTCAGTAAATACTTTCCTTTGATTGGACGACTTTAAAAATCAATGGGTCTTCCTTCTTGCATTAAAATTGTACCAATTCCATTTCCTGAGGTGACACATTCCACAATAAACGTTTTTGTGAAGTCTGGTGTAGCTAAGACCGGTGATTGGCACATTTCCTCTTTAAGATGTTCAAAGGCCATAGTTGCTTATTGATTCCAAGAAAATGCATCTTTCTTTAGTAATGAGGTTAAAGGTGTTGATATTCTCCCATACTTCTTAAAAAAACTTGTGATAATACCCTGTTAACCCCATAAATCCTTGAATATGCTTTATGGTTGTGGGGATTTTCCATTCCTTAATGGTTTTAATTTTGTTAGGGTCTACCTTAACACCCTCATGAGATACAATATGACCCAAATATTCCACCTCCTGTACTCAAAAGAAACATTTGGAGTTTTTGCATATAATTGTTTCTCCTCCAATAGTTTGAGCACCATGTGAACATGTTGAACATGATCCTTCAAAGAATTTTTGTAGATTAGTATATCATCAAAAAATACTAGCACAAATTTTCTAAGGAAGGGATTGAAAATGGAATTCATCAAGATTTGAAATGTGGAAGGCACATTAGTAAGGCCAAAAGGCATGACCAAAAATTCATAATGACCATCATGAGTTCTGAATAATGTTTTTGGAATGTATTCAGTCTTCATTCTAATTTGATGATATCCAGAACCAAGATCCAGCTTGGTGAAGTAAATTTCTCCATGTAATTCATCCAATAATTCATCAATGATGGGGATGGGAAATTTATCTCTAATATTAAGATTTTTGAGCTCCTTATAAGAAACATATGCCATGATCCATCCTTATTGTGCACCAATAATAATGGAGTATAGAAAGAATTTTACAAGGTTGAATTATACTAGCGTCTAGCATTTCTAGAACCATACGTTCAATCTCACTCTTTTGAGCATAAGGATATCTATAAGGCCTTATGTTTAGAGGAAAACTTCCTAGAATCAAATGAATATCATGAGCATGATCACGAATAGGTGGGATTCCTTTGGGAGTCTCAAACACCTTGGAATTATTGTCTAAGACTTTTTTGAGATATGGAGAAATAAATGATTTTTATGTTTAAACCTGTAGTGAGAAAATTGTGCAATTACGCCTTTTTGTTCTTTCTTCAGAAGCTTTGTCATGACATTAGAGCTGATTATCTTTCTTGACTTCCTTGTGATACCCTGTAATTCAACTTCCTTTCCTTTTGAAAATGTTTCAAGATAAATTCTTGAAAATTGAAAGTTAGTGTCCCCAAAGATTGTAACCATTGTACTCCTAGTACAACATCAAAAACACCCAATGGGATGGCGAGAATTGGACTATTCAATACATATTTCCCCATGGTTATTTTGATATTATGGCACTTTCCAGAGAAATTTATAGTTCCTCCATTTGCAACCATCACTTGACACTCTGGTGTTGGGTATAGGAAGCAATTCAATTCCTTGTCTAACTTACAATGAATAAAATTATGGGTACCACTCGAATCAATCAGCGCTATTACATTTTTCTTCTTAATATGTCCTTCTATCTTGAGAGTTTGAGGAGTGGAAATTCCTGCCAATGCGTTACAGGATATGGCCGGATTCATTTCTTCTTCCTCTAGGGTTGGTTCCTAGTGTATATCCTCCTATTTTTAAGTTTCTTGTTCCTTTTATCCCTCCTCTTCACAATCTATGTAAAATAATTTCTTCTCATCACACTTATGACCTTTAGTGTATTTGCTATCACAACTGTATCAAAGCCCTTTTTCTCTTTTTTCTTCCAATTTTTGTGGTGTCAACCTTGTAGGTTGTGGAAGTATAGGAGTAGCAACACTTAGACCTTTATAGTTGTGAGTAGCAGGCTTCCTTGTCGCCATAATATTGCTTTCAATTTTTCTTGCCAACCTGAATTCCTTCCCCAATGAATAAGTTTCCCAAAGGAAAACCTCATGTTGGATGTTATCCTTTAAAATACCTATGAAGACATCAAACCTATGTCCCTTTGGAATATTAGTTACCCTCATATTAAAATTTTGGAATTCCTCAATGTGCTCACCATCGAACCCCTTTTTTGATATTTATCAATTGGCCAAATAAGGTGTTTATCTTTGTATCCTCATAATGTGCTATAATTTCCTCCGTAAAAATTAACCGAGTGACATTTTTTTTATGAGAGAAAAGCCATCGATACCATACAAATGTATTTGTTCTAAATATAAAGTTGCAATGCTTACCTTTTATGTGTTTTTCACATTATTAAGATCAAAATGTTGCTCCATCTATAGTATCCACGTTACTGCATCCTTGCCATCAAACTTCATCATATCAATCTTTGGAATATGGTGGGTCTTAAATCCAACATTAGAGTCTATGAAATCATGATTAACATTTCTTTTTTTCTCATCATGAGTATCATCTACTACCATTTCACCATTAGGAATCATTTCTTATAGCAGCTATGTCAAACCTTCCTTCACACTTTCCATGTCATTCTTCATGTCTTGCATGTTGCCTTTCCAATTTTCTTATATACCTTTAATCTTAGCTTCCATGCCATTCTTCTTAGCTTCCGTGCCTTTATTCAATCCATCCATGTATTTCTTCAAACCATCTAGCTTAGATTCCATTTCATTTTTTGTTACTCTTTGCAAGAACGAAATTTGTTGCACTTGGCCTCATAATTGATATATCATGCCACACTTCTTCCTCTTCATGAGTCATATTAGAGCCTTCTGAGGACTTAATTGGTGTGGAATTATTTTTTGGGGGCATTTTAGAACCCAATACTGATATCTATGCTTCAATATGCCCTTGGAATCACTTCAAACCATTTTTTCAAACAAGACTTGTGCAATTTTAAAAACAAATACACAACTTTTTCTTGCTTTTGAGGAGCTCAATATTGAAACTAATGTATCTCTGTAATTTTGGATCCCTAATATTTGATCTTTGGTCTTGTAGTAGACCTCTATGTCTTCTTTCCAATTCCATAGGTTAGACCTAATTTGGATTCTTCAAGATAAAGATATGCCCGATCTCCCACAATGACCTTATTATGGACTAGTTCAGTAGAGTGCACTTTTACGACATGCCACATGTCATTTTTTCAACCTTTGGCTCTAAATTGATATGCAAGAAACTAAATTATGTGCAATTTAGGCCACTTTTATAGAATTCCAATCTGATGTCTGAAACGAAAGTTATGACAATTTTCCATCGACCACCTGTTTGAGATGAAATTTTGTAGCCTATAAAAACCCTAACTTCCTCATATCATATCTCCAAAAATTTAGCGAAAAAAATCTGGTATTGGGGTTTATTGTATTGTTTTTGTAGTGTTGAGGTGGTTTTAACATTAAACCTTGTGTCCATGTTAATGTAATCTTTTACAATATCAAAGATTCTAAAATGTTCTAGGTTTATCCTTCCATGTTTGTTTTGTTGTAGATGGCGTTCACATTAGTTATTGGTTTCACATTGTTGCTAATAGATAGCTCAAACATCAACCAAAAACCCAATACAAACCTCAACCAATATCAACATGCCATTAAAAAATCTTGCATAGTCCTTCAAACAAAATGAACAACTAGCAATTTTATGGACATAAGGTGCAACAACCACTTCCAAAATTGAATTACAAAAACAATTCCATGGTAACACATTTACAAATATAAAACACGTTTAAAGAAAACTTGATGAAATATATTCAAACTAATATATGAAATTGGTATAGAATTTTCTATGCACTCCCATTCTCAACAAATCTAATGTTCCTCATTGTATTTTGACAAAGTATTATTGTAGAGCTATTAGCGGGTTCTGTTATATTATTGTTCAAAGCAAATGGACACATTAAACCTTTAGTATGTCAATTTATTTTTTTTCAATCCTAGAGTCTAAATGTTATTTAAAGTCGATTGGAATATTAAATATTTAGTATGTCAATGCAATTTTTTTCAATCCTAGAGTTTCTAAATTTTTTTCAAAGTGGATTGATGTTTTAAACCTTTAATATTCAAATGCAACTTTTTCAATCCTAGAGTTTCTAAAGGTTTTGGTTTTAGCCTTCCAAGCTTGTTTTGTTGTGATTGATGTTCATATTCACATTGTTTTCGTAATGGTTTCTTTTCATTTCTAATTAAAACCTGAACTTCAATCAACAAGCCAATACAAACCTTAATCAACAATGACATGGCATAAAAATACTTCTTGCAAACCCCTTCAAACAACATGAACAACTAGAAATTTTATGAGAGTCAATGACTACTTTAAAAATCAAATGAAAAGTAGTAGTCCCATAAGTGTGTATTCACAAATGTATCTATATTTGAACACATCCTGAGGAACTCTATTCAAACTTCTATATGTAGTTAGTCTAACATTGTTGCAACTTTGACTTTGTGAATTGAATAATGGTGTATTATTAATTATGCTAGCATATGAGTATATTATTACCAATTTTCCATTGCATTCTTATTCCTAATTTTCAATGGTTTACATTTTTGTATGGTTCTATGTTAATTTTTCTTGTGATTTTTTTCCTTTCTATTTTTGTTCTCAAAGTTTCCAATAGCTACATTTGGTTACGCTTTAGTATGCTTGCACAAGCATTTAAAGAATATTAACAACTAGGAATTTTATGGCTAGAAGATATAGTGTGATCTGAAAGGAGTGTATTAGTTTTGTTGTGCTAAGTGTAATTTTAGTAATATAAACATGTACAATTTGTCTCCATATGTTTTCTTAAGGAATTAGAGTTTTAACCATGAAATATAGATGAATTAGTGAACTTTAAGCATGAAAATAATCCTTAAAAACACTGAACAACAATGCATAATAGAGAAAAACATTCACACATAAGTTTTACATAGTAGGCTTGATGAAGCAGTTCACCCCTCCTGGGCTACATCTGCTGGTCCAGCTCTCAATGGCATGTCTGTCTTTGTCATTATGCTCAAAATTATAAATTACATGTTTTTACATACCTCTAATGGTTGTTTTATCTGCACCAATGGCTCCAAAATGCTATAATTAGTCTATGTAGACTCTTGTTTCACCAAAATTGATCGAAAATTGACCTCCCTATGCATTTTTCCCAATGACAACTAGAAAAGCTCCACTAAATATGGAGACAGGCACTTAACTGCAGTTACATTAGTTAAGTGGAAACCCTAATATATGCATTTTCCAAAACACATTCAACCATTATTTTCACAACCTAGTCTTATGCAATCGATGGGCAACTAGTTTTCCATCCATGCCAAAGTTACATACAAGCTTGCCTAGCAAATAGAAAAGATGGCAGACTTCAAATATTGTATCAAACAAAATAGAAATATCAATTAACAATGACATTATTCTGATCAGCAGACCACCAACTTGAATCTCAACCATAGTTGGGCTATAAACTACCCTAGCTCAATCAAACATTGAATTAAAATAACCTTGGATTACATCTCTAAAGCCAACGTAAATCTTAACAAAAAATAACAAATTGTTAAAGCACTTCAATACACAATTTTCTTAATTAGAAATTTTATAACCATAAAAGTTAAATGACAATTTTTTTAAAAGCACATATTACCACATATACCACGTTAAATGAAAATGAAACATAATGGAAAACATGCCACTAGATGGGGCAGGTCACATTTTCAATTCTGAGGAAATCTAATCTTCATCAATTTTTCTATGCTTTATTGCAAATATAATCACCCCAAACTCATGTAGGTTTTGAAACTAAACAAAAGGTTTTCTAAGTTTCCATAAACAAAACTTAAAATCTTGTGCAATTTATTAAACTAGTTTTTGAGAAACAACATTTGAATAACTTGAAGCTCAATACTTTCTTAATATTTTTTATGTTCACTACAATCGAATAAAAAGCACTAGAACAATTCTAGTGAAAAGAAGAAAGAAAAATATCTACAAAATAATGCAAATCCTATGAAATTATGTAATAATAATTACCATTTTAGCACAAACTAGACCCCAACATAATGACACCGGTGCATTCTAATTCCACAAAAAATCTCCAAAGAATCCAAATTCCGGGGAAAAAGCTTGTTTGCCATAATGAAATTCCAAACCCTAATAGAACACTAAAAACATGAAGCCACTTCAAAAATATAAAGTTCAATAGTCCATTACCAACCACAACAACACAATCAAAGCCTAACATCTAGAACAAGAACCCCAATACCAAACCATTGCTAACTTGACACGAAACATTAACACAAACATGGAACACATTGACATACAAAAGGTTTAATATTGCCAAACCACTAACTCAAAAAAATGAAGCTTTTTCCTAATGCGAAATAACCATAACAATAACAACAACAAAAATGAACACAAAAACACAATATTTCCCCAATGTTAAACTCAACCATAACAATGACAACAATAACAACAACAAAATTAAACCCTAACAAAAGAATAATCCTTTGAGATGATCAATGATATATCACTATTTAATTCTCAAAGTGAAAACTACAACAAAACCTAGAACAACACACCCATAAATGCCTTCCACATCACTACTTATAACATTATTAGTGGTAAGAATACAATCAGACCCAATTAAAAAAAGCTCACACCAAAAACACAACACCACCACAAAATGTCAAACCCCACAAGACTAGTAACGACAACACAACACTACCTTAGCAATGACACTACCAAATAAATACCAACTCATTGTCAAACCAACATCAAACATTAACAACTACCAAAAATCGTAAAATGTCATACGCAAAAACTTTTAAAAATTTTAATATTTAAAAAAAATACATTTACATACCAAATCCAAATAAAGTTTTAAAAAAAAAAAAAGTTTAATATTTAGCGAATGTCTTTTGGATTAATCACATTATCATTTGTTGGTCATCGTTTCGAGCCATCTAATGTGGTTCATCCTCACGGCAACCTTCGAAATGTCAATTAACAAATGATAATGTGATTGGTCCGAAAGATGTTCGCTAAATTAGTATGGATCACAAAAGTCTGAAATCAATGAAAAGTTTAATATTTAAAAATAGTTATAAAGCTTGATTATACTAGTGAATTGGGTTTACAAACTTTAATATATTTGTTTTTGTAAAGTTTAATTATGCTAGTCAATTGGGTTTATCCTAGGTGGTTAGGAGGAATGAGTGGGATCCTCCACACCAAGGTTCAATTCCCACAAGTAACATAATGAAATTTGATGTCTAGTGGATAGAATATTTGTTGCTTTTGAATTTGATGGCTATGCATAATAAAAGAAATGGTAGTAACAAATGTGATTTAGTCTACTTTCTGCTAAGACTAGTCCCCAACTCCTTAGTCTACCTAGTTGCCATGTTGTGCCTCATGCATAATAAAATAAATAGTTGTAACAAATGCTTTGATTTCTGCTAAGACTTGTCCTCAACTCTGTACTCTACCTAACTGCCATGTTGCTAAGACTAATCCCGTTATGCATAATAAAAGAAATAGTAGTAACAAATGTGATTTAGTCTACTTGCTAAGACTAGTCCCCAACTCCTTAGTCTACTTTTTGCTAAGACTAGTCCCCAACTCCTCAATCTACCTAGTTTCCATAAAGAAGCCTCATGCATAATAAAAGAAATAGTTGTAACAAATGCTCTCAACTCCCTTACTCTACCTAACTGCCATGTTGCTAAGGCTGGTGAAAATGGCAACAAAGAAACGATCGAAGGAGGCCCAGAATCCTGAAACATCTTTCACGATCCTAGTTGGAAGAGTAGTCACTTTCAACCTAGGTGGGGACCACACATCGGGATTTTGTCGAAAAGTCTATTTTTAGACTATGTCTGTTATGAACATATGGAGCTTGGTCCAGGGGGTTTATGATGTATGTATTCTTGGAGTATTGAGTCATGTTGGTAAAAATAGATGGACCTCTATTTTTTGGACCTGAGTCGAGTCTATTTTTTAGGCCCTTTATCCCTAAAAATGAGGAGGTAGAATATTGATGACTCTGACATATTTGGACTATAAACATTATTTTATTCTCTTGAAGCACTTCAGTTTGATGCCTGGATGTGGCACATGCAGCTGACAGAAGGAAATACGCTTTTCCTAGGGTTTAAGTGAAGCTATTGCATGAAGACTTCAGTTAGAACTCATGTGACAGAGTTTGGTGGAGTTGATTGAGGAAGTTAGTGGAGTTGTATTCAGTTTAACTAATCTAAGCATAGTTGAGCTTTTTGTATCCAAGTTAACTAATAGATACAATTAGTGAGAGTGGTGTGAATTAATTATTAATTAATTCACTAATTATAAACTCATAAATCAACTAAAGAATACATGAGTTAACTTTAGTGCATGGACAGTTTCAGTGTAGACCAGTGCAGAAATAGGTGAAAGAGCAGGTTAACTATCGGTTGTGACTATACTATTGCTATTTGCAACACACAGATGGGTGGAGTAACCCATGAGGATTGCGTAGTTCAGGCTGGGTGGTTTATCTATATAAAGAGGCCATCCCATAGCTTGAAAACGCAATTCAGGTTGGCTATCAAGTGGCTAAAGGTTGGAGCATGAGTTTTACTAGATCTAGCTTGATAGTGTGTAGCAAGGGAGGTAGTGCATGAGAGCTTGCAAAGAGCTTTGTACTATGATTGTTACATGATCTCCATGAAATGTATAATATATAGATAGTTGGGGGTTTTCAGCTTTAAGCTTTCCCATGAAATACTGTGTTCATATGTGTGAATTTTTATGGCTTTAATGTGTGCATGCAATTGATTTTATTTCCGCATGTGATGATCAATGGTAGAAGAGATTCTGTATTATGCATGAAGCTAAAATAGTGTGTGATCGGGAGAATCTTGGTGAATAATATATCAGTTATTCAAATTTATACATGGTATCAGAGCGATATTGATCATTTGAGCAATTGCATAGCATTGGGCTTAGTTGAGTCTTGGGATAAACTCAAGAAACATAAAGATGGAGAAAGCCGGAAATATACATGCATATTGTATATAATTTTCTACATGGAATGAGAGCGAGAATTTTTTGGGTGCACGAGTTTGTAGGGAATATCTGAAAATTTTTGGTGAAATATTTTCAGAAAAAAATAACATATTTGTATTCCTTGCGAAAAAATACCCAAATTGAAAAAAAAAAATTGGTCAAATCGGAGCTCGGATGAGGGAGATATCATCGATTTAAAATCAGCTCTTTTGTTAGAAAATTTTGCGACGGCGGGACAATTGCAATGTGCGCGAGCCAAGAATCTACATGCACTGAGGTACAAGATGCATGCAAAGCTTTGAAGAGCAAAGAAGAGGTTAGTGACTTGGTGGTTGAGAGGGAGCCTCTCAACATGCAGCGTGAGAAGCAGTCTCGGAAGGTTGTGGAGCAGCCACAACTGGAGATGCAGAAGAATCTTTATAGATTTGATGTAGATGGGATTTCTACGGAGCTTCCTACTGTTGGGAAGTGCAAGGAAGACATGCAACTGAAGCTTGAGAGGGAGCAAGTGTTGCATGCAGGCGAGAAAGACATGCAACTGAAGCTTGAGAGGGAGCGGGTTTTGCATGCAGGTGAAAGTGAACCTCGGGATGTGGAGCAGCCACAAGAGGATCATGGAGTGGGAGAAACCACTCATGCAGAGAAATTTCGTGCCAGATGGGCAGAAAATTATGCGGCTATGCCACCACAGGGTATGAGGTGGAAGCATGCATGAGTAATCCCATGAGAGATTTACGGGCAGATTCAGCGAGATAATTATTGGATCTCTTGGATTGAACTTCCAGCTACAAGGTGCCTGTTGTGGCCGATAGCAGATCGGTTGGAGTGATGGGGCGGATCAGAACCTGACGGTGTCGGATCTTGGAGCGCGAATCGGGGATTGAGCGGCAAGTGCAGAGTGCCGTAGGTGCAGGTTCAACGGCGCGGTGGTTCCTGATGACATGTGCGGTTGGCCAAGGCAGAAGTCGAGGGCTTTGATGATAGATGCTAGATGCATCAGGGCGGTGGATTGTTTGGAGCCTATTCGGTTTCGGAAGGAGTTGCGGAAACGGTCATGGAGTTGCATGGCGCTTGTGAAGGTTGCGGGCGAATGCATGGAGTTGCATGTCGGATGCAAAGCAGGTCCTTTCTTGTTGAGAGGGTGTTGAAGATTGCAACAAGAAACAGTGAAGGAGGCATCCTGAAACATCTTTCCCGATCCTAGTTGGAAAGTGATCACCTAAACTAGGTGGGGGCCACACAAGTGATTTTTGTCGCAAAGTCTATTTTTAGACTATGTCTATTTTTAGACATATGGATCATGGTCTATGAGTTGTAGGATGCTATTTATGGATGATTGGTCGAGTTGGTAAAATAGATGGACCTCTATTTTTAGACATTGGGCGGTTTCTATTTTTAGACTGCCGGGCTAAAAATAGAACAGTCAAATATTATTAATCCTTAATAATATTTAGACTATAAACATTATCTTATCCTCTTGGAGCACTTCGGTTTGATGCACGGATGGCACATACAGCGACGGAAAATCACACAACACTGCAAACTGCATTGACTGTGTGCAGGCAGTTGAACTCATGAAGTAGAAGTTTGGTGGAGTTGATTGAGGAAGTTAGTGGAGTTGTATTCAGTTTAACTAATCTAAACATAGTTGAGCTTTTTTGTATCCAAGTTAACTAATAGATACAATTAGTGAGAGTGGTGTGAATTAATTATTAATTAATTCACTAATTATAAACTCATAAATCAACTAAAGAATACATCAGTTAACTTCAGTGCATGGACAGTTTCAGTGGAGACCAGTGCAGAAATAGGTGAAAGAGCAGGTTAACTATCGGTTGTGACTATACTATTTCTATTTGCAACACACAGATAGGTGGAGTAATCAATGAGGATTGCGCAGTTCAATCCAGGTGGTTTATCTATATAAAGAGACCATCCCATAGCATTGAAAATGCAATTCAGGTTGGCTATCAAGTGGCTAAGGTTGGAGCATGAGTTTTGCTAGATCTAGCTTGATAGTGTGTAGCATGGGAGGTAGTGCATGAGAGCTTGCAAAGAGCTTTGTACTATGATTGTTACATGATCTCCATGACATGTATAATATACAGATAGTTTGGGGTTTTCAGCTTTAAGCTTTCCCATGAAATACTATGTTCATATGTGTGAATTTTTATGGCTTTAATGTGTGCATGCAATTGATTTTATTTCCGCATGTGATGATCAATGGTGACTCCTTTACCATGTGTAAGCAGGCCATTAAGACGTGTGTGATCGGGAGAATCTCGGTGAATAATATCGGTTATTCAAATTTCTGCAAGACTAGTCCTCAACTCCATACTCTTTCTGCTAAGACTAGTCCTCAACTTTGTACTCTACCTAACTGCCATGTCCCCAACTCCTTAGTCTACCTAGTTGCCACGTTGTGCCTCATGCATAATAAAAGAAATAGTTGTAACAAATGCTTTGATTTCTACTAAGACTAGTCCCCAATTCCTTAGTCAAACTAATTGCCATAGTCAAACTAATTGCCATGTTGTGAATAAGCATCATATTTGGAGTATTTTCTATAAGCTCTCCTTATTAATTTTCATAATTTTTTGGTACCTGCCATCATTTGGCCTATAGGCTTGCCTATATATATATTTCTCATATAAAATATATACATATTTAAATGTACAAAAAAATCAATTACCCTGTAAAATAAAATGTCCATAATATATATCTAACTATTGTAAGAGAAATTTTTTAATTTAATTAAGCAATAATTATAATTTTTAGTACGACCAAACCATAACATTACAATTGAAACCACGCATTGCGAGTGAAATCTAAAGAAGCATTGAGAGGCCAAACCACACTTGAACATGAAGCATTTACCAGACACCACTCCATGACAAACAAATACAGTGGAACCCCGTTACCGCTTAAGAGGCCGTGGATATAGTAAGGTGTAATTATGATTTTAGGTTATAATAAGTTCTGTTAATCTTGTACATTGTAAGAGGACCCAGCCAAAAAGTCAAAGGGAAATTCATGAAAATCGAGCCAAAACTTGTGGGTTAATGCAATGGAATAATGAAATAAAACATCTGGGACACACAACGAAACACACATAAGAACCTTCAGTTTATGCGTGACTGCACGAACCAATCTGGGCTACGTCCACCTAAAAGGGCATCGGCAATCTCATTAATCAACTACAGAAATACAATAGCAGAGTTTCTCATATGCTCAGCTCTTCCTCACAACACATTCCTCATCATGCTCACTTGCCTCTACGGGCTTACATTTTATAGTTGTGAATGGCAACAAACTCATAAATTCTCTCACAACAAATATAGGATGCATTAACTCCTCATCAGAAACTGATGGAGCCAATGTAGCAACAAATCCTATTGTTGTCACCTACATGAGATTTTTCTCCAAATTTAATTAAAAAATAAGAATAAAATCTCAACAATCTCCACCTTGACAACAATTAGCCTGATACCCTGTTTCATTATTATTTTTATCTTTTCTGCAAGCCAAGAGAAGCCAGACACCATCGTAGCTTCTCTAACAAAACTGGTTTTGTGAACATGTCTGCACGATTTTCCTTTGTATGCACCTTTTCAAGAGAGACTCCACTTTCAGTGATAACCTGTCTTACAAAATGGTACTTGATAGGTATATGCTTTGATTTACTATGATAGGCCGGATTCTTAGCCAAATGAATTGCACTTTGACTATCACAAAATAACTTGATGTTGTCCTGCAACCTACCAAACTCACCAAACAAACCTTTCAACCAAACCGCTTCTTTGCAAGCATGTGAAGCAGCTATGTATTCTGCTTCTGTAGTGGATAAAGCAACAATGTTTTGTAGCTTTGACATCCATCTTATGGCTCCACCTGCAAGAGTAAAGACATATCTTGAATTTGACCTTCTCTTATCCAAATCACCCGCAAAATTGAAATCAACATATCTACAAACAAATTCACTACTTCTGTTATAAGTGATACAATAATCACTTTTGCCTCTCAGATACCGAAGCACCCATTTCACTGCTGACCAGTGTTCTTTTCCTGGATTTTCCATATACCTACTGACAACCCCAACTGCATCTGAAATATCTGGTCGTGTACAAACCATCGCATACATCAAACAACCTACTACATTGGCATATGGAATTCGAGACATATATTCCTTTTCTTCATTTGTGTTAGGACATAAACTTGAAGAAAGCTTAAAATGGAAAGCTAAAGGGACCGATACAAAGCCTACATTGTTCATACCAAACTTCAAGAGATCTTTCTCAATATACTACAGATAGCCACACTCCCATTACTCCTATCTCTCAAAAATCTTCATGTCTAAAACTGCCTTGCTGCTCCTAGATCTTTCATATCAAACGTCCTAGTCATCTCAGCAGTCTTTAACCCTGTTGATCTTCATTGTGCTTTTGCTTGCTAATAGCATATCGTCAACATATAACACTAAGATAATGAACATGCCATTACTCAATTTCTTAAAGTAAACACAATGATCATATTCACTTCTTATATAATTTTGACTCATCATGAAAGAATCAAATTTCTTGTACCATTGTCGAGGCGACTGCTTCAGACGATACATTGATTTCTTGAGCCTGCAGACAAATTTCTTGTTGCGATTTTGAACAAACCCTTCCGGTTGTTCCATGTAAATCTCCTCATCTAAATCTCCATGTAAAAATGCAGTTTTAACATCTAGTTGCCGTAATTCTAAATCAAGTAAAGCAACTAATGCTAATACAATCCAAATTGAAACAATTTTCACAACTAGTGAAAAAATCTCATGAAAGTCAACACCTGCTTTCTGAGAAAATCCTTTTGCGACCAGCCTCGCTTTGTACCTATCTTCTGTATCATCAAAACCCTTCTTCAATTTGTAAACCCATTTACATTCCACAGTTTTCCCGTCTTTAGGAAGTTCCACCAAATCCCATGTGGCATTCTTGGCTAATGCCTTCATCTCGTCCTTCATAGCCTCTTTCCACTTACCACTGTTTGAACCTTCTATAGCTTCCTGATAGCACAAAGGTTCATCATCGTTAGCAGTTAAAGCAACTGAAGTAACATAATCATCATACCTTTTAGGAAGTCGTCTGATTCTCATAGACCTCCTTAAAGATGTTTCTGGTACTTCCACAATTTGCTGATTATTATCTGTAGGAACTTCTTCATGATCAGCATCTGAAACACGTTCATGATCTGCATCTGAAACTTGTTCATGATCTGAATCTGAAACTTGTTCATCTGGACTATCATCAGTTTTTGAACTGGTTTCAAACTGAATGTGTTGAAGCTTAGGTTCATTATCCTGTTTCAATTCATCATCTACATCTGGATTTTCAAGTGATGATTCATTAAATTTAACATCTATGTTAATGATGATCTTGTGAGTAGTAGGATCCCACAATCTGTATCCCTTAGTGCCATCACCATATCCAACAAAGATATATCTTTTTGATTTAGGATCTAATTTAGAACGCTGATGTTTCAGAACTAGAGCATATGCATCACAACCAAAAACTTTCAGTTTAGAATAATCACATGGATAACCTTTCCATACCTCTTGAGGAATTTTGCATCCTATTGCAGTTGATGGTGATCGATTTACCAAGTAACAAGCCGTAGAAACCACTTCTGTCCACAGTTCCTTCTGCAAATTGGCGTTACTAAGCATACTTCTTGCTCTCTCTAAAAGAGTCCTGTTCATGCGTTCAACAACTCCGTTTTGCTGAGGAGTATATACAGTGGTTTTATGTCTTTCGATCCCAGCATCCTTGCAATAATTATCAAATTCCTTTGAAGTAAACTCACCACCATTTTCAGTTCTTAAACATTTAATGGTTCTTCCAGTGATGTTTTCAACTAATTCTCTAAACTGTTTGAAAACTGTGAATACATTAGACTTCTTCTTTAACATGTAGACCCACACTTTTCTAGAGAAATAATCAATAAAAGATACAAAATATGACGATCCTCCATATGAGGTTATAGGAGATGGACCCCAAACATCAGAATGGATATAATCAAGGATTCCCTTACTAGTATGTTTTCCAGTTTTAAAATTCTGCTTGCTTTGTTTCCCAAACAGACAATGTTTGCAGAAATCTAACTTAGAAGATTTTAAACTAGGAAGTAACTTACGATCAGATAAAATTTTTAATCCTCTTTCGCTCATATGGCCCAACCGTTGATGCCATAAACGAATAGAATTACTGTCGTTTTCAGATACTGTAGAAGCATGATCTGACTCTGTTCTTCCTTCTAACTGAAAAAGATTTCCAACCTTCTTTGCTTTCATGACTAGTAAAATTCCTTTATAAACTTTCATTACTCCACCTTGAATAAAGGTTTTATATCCATTAGTGTCTAGTACTCCTAGTGAAATGAAGTTTTTTCTTAGTTCAGGTATGTGTCTTACATCAGTTAGAATTTTATTTGTCCCATCAAACATTTTAATCTGGATGCTTCCAATTCCAACAATATTACACGAGACATCATTTCCCATGTAAACAACTCCATCATTGATTGATTTATAAGTTTTAAACCACTCTCTATGAATGCACATGTGATTTGACGCACCAGAATCTAACAGACAATGTTGATCATGATTAGACAAACTAACTGATAACACTTCATCACTCATACCTGAAATCGATGCCGAACCTGTATCTGTCGTGTTTGCTTCTTTCTTCTCTGTCGAAGAGTCTTCTTTGGATGTTTGCTGTCTCTTCCAACAGTCCTTCTTCAAATGTCCTGATTTGCCACAAAACCAGCACTTTACCTTACTCTTCTTCCCTTTCGATTTTGAACGCGAGTTGTTGTGCTTACTGAAGCGTCTTTCTTTAGAACGACCTCTTACCATCATTGCTTCTGATGTAGAGGTTTCTGAATTTGACCTCTTCCTTGTTTCTTCGGACAATAAAGCTCCAACAACATCATCAAATTCAAGGGTTTCTGATGAACTAAGACTTATAGAAGTAACAAAATGATCCCATGACTCGGGCAACGAGCATAATAAAGTTACATCTTTATCTTCTGATTCAAATTTTACTTCTATACTTTCTAATTGCACCAAGAGAGTATTAAAGGTATTCAGATGATCAGTTATTGTCGTACCTTCCTTCATGCGCAAGCTGTACAACTGTCGCTTCAGAAGAATCCTATTGGTTAAGGATTTTGTCATGTACAGCTTTTCAAGCTTTGTCCACAAACCAGCAGCAGTTTTCTCTGACACGATGTTAAACAAAACATCATCCGCCAAACACAGTCGAATGCCGCTCAGTGCTCTTTCATCCAGATCACTCCATTCATCATCTGTCATGGTGTAAGGTTGTTTGGATTTTCCCAACAGCGCCTTCGCCACGCCTTGTTGCACGAGTAGATCATACATCTTCACCTTCCAGATCTCGAAGTTGTTTTTGCCATTGAACTTCTCGATCTCAAACCGGGCACTTTGTGTTTTTGCCCATAGCTTAATAGCTCGTGTCACAAAAAAAATCTCCAATTACAACTTTAAAAAAAAAAAAAAAAATTATATTTTAATCAAAAAATAATTTTGATTAAAAAATTGTCCTTGCCTTAAAGAATGCCTTCAGTTAAAAAAAAACTTATACCCTTCACCTTATATAAAAAAAAAAGGCCTTTCTCTTAATACCATATGTAAATGGCATTTACATTATTAAATATCAAATCGATTTATTTTTTTTGTTTTTAAAAAACATGCCACCATTATAATCGATTTAAAATATATATGCCAAATACAAAGGCATGTGAATAGAGGTAAAATGCAAATCGATTTTAATTACAAACTTGCATTATTGCAATAAAATCGATTTTATATAAAGGCATTCAATATATTAACGGCATTCTACTCACTTTACTCTATTTGATCTTTCACGTTTTGCAGTTGCTGCCTCCACTACGGCATTTTTAAAAAAAAAATATCGATTTAAAACAAAAAACCAGTGATGCACTAACCCTGCAGAAACGCCTCTGCTTCAAAGTTTCTCCAAAATCGATTTTCACATGCCCAGAAAAACGATTTGAATGGCAAGCCCTTCCACTTAGCGTTCCAATACCATGGCATTCAAACTGCAAGAGTTACATAAAAAAACAGCCAGACAGCGCCAATAAATCAATATATACACATTCAAAAATCGATTTTTAAAGAAACCTATTAAAATCGATTTATGAGCCTACTTAAACTATGGAATGAACCTTGAACCGGCTCACGGCTTTGCTGTGGCTCCTCTCACAGTCAACAATGGTACAACTCCAGTTCACGGTTAACATAACAGTCCATGTCCTGTTTAACAGTCTCACGCAGCGGATCAACTCCACGGCTCTTTGTGCTCTTTCATGCACATACAAAATGAATCTTTGTTCTTCAAATCCTCACGGCTCACGGCCTCTCTCTTGGACGCAGGTCCACGGCTCTCTACAATCGGCATCTACGGCCACGAACCACGAGCTTTAAAAAACATCAAAAAACGAGTTTTAACCTTGCAGCCACGGACCACGAGTGCACTGTGCAGCAGTCTCACCTTACTGCTCCGATACCAAATGTTAGAGATACGGTAGCAGAAATATAAATCAAATGACACACACAGCATTCAAACACACATAAAGAACAACAAATTTTAACGTGGTTCACCAGGGTGGTACGGGCTGATCCACCTAAAGAGGACATAATAAGTCTCATTAATCAGCTGAAAATAGAATAGCGAGTTTCCCGTACGCTAGAAGCTTTTCCTCACAACACGACCTCATCATGTCCCGCCCTCTTCGGACTTACATTTTATGGTGAATGGCAACAAACTAATAATTCTCTCCTGGTAAATATAGGATACATTAAAAAATTTAATTAAAAATAAGAATAAAGTCTCAACAAACTAAGAGACATGACCAAATGTAACTTCAATTTTCATGCCCACTTCGTAGCACTTCTGAACCCATGATAGAATGCATTGGAACCAGGATAAAACGTTACGAAAAAACAAACAACAAACTGTTAAGATGCTTGATAAACGTATTAGCCCAGATTACAATGTTCCAGCCCATGATTATATTTAGTACATTTTTTTATTGCAGAGATATAGCTAATGTAAAACCATATGTATTTGTATTTTATTTTTTAATGGATGATGGTCAGAAGAACATTATATTGAAAAAAACATCGAACATTATATTAAAAAAAACTTTTTATTCTGATTTTTTGCTTTGAAAATTATAGAAATTTTGCTAAAATTTTAATGAAAATTTCCAGGAAATTTTGTAAATCCAGGTTACAGCTGTCAAAAGTTACAACAATCAAATTTTAAGTTTTTGGGTGTCCAAGAGATTTTTGATGGTGGTGAATCCATTTCCACCATCAAAAACATGATTCAAACACTTTTGCCTAACAAAATTTTGAATTTTTGTCGATTCAAAGCCACTTGTCTGTCCAAGCAATTCTTTGTTATTCTATTATTATCATTATAAATCTAGTGGCTGTAGTCCAACAGTTAAGTGGGAAGGTTTGGTCCATTCTCTGTGGCTGTTAGATGAAAAGGTATGATCCATTCTCCGTGACTATAATCATATTCAATATTTCAAATCAAATCAAATTTATAAAAACAAACAAATGCACTCATGTAGATATTTAATTTAACTAGCTTTGTAGTTACCATGTTCAGCTCACCAACAATTGTGCATAGCCATCATATTCAAGTCACAGAAAATTGTGTGAAATGTAAATTTAGGTTACAGCTGTCAAAAGTTACAGGAGTCAAACTTCAAGATTTTGAGTACTGAAAAAGTTTTTGATGGTGCTGAATCTATTTCTACTATCAGAAACATGATTCAAACTGCTGCTGTTAGATTTTTTGAAAATTTTTACCCGATTCAAGCGACTTTTAACTTGTCCCAAAAAACTGACTATTAAATTATTATCATTATAAATCTAGTAAGTGTAGTCCAACCGTTGGGTGAGAAGGTTTCGTCCATTCTCTGTGTGTAGCAATTAGATGAAAAGGTTTTCTCCATTCTCCATAACTATAATCATATTCAGTACTTCAAACCAAATCAACTTTATAAAAACAAACAGATGCACTCACGTCGATATTTAAGTTAACTAGCGTTGCAGTCACCATATTCAGGCCACCGAAAATTGTGCATAGCCATCAATATTGAAGTCACAGACAATTGTGTGGAATGAAAACTACATAGATCAGATCCTACCAGATATAGCACTGAAAACTGCATAGTCATTTATGAAGCCTTTTATAGGCAAACACAAGGGCTTCTAAATAAAAAAAAGCACAATCCATGTGTGAAAACTTTGTAAGCTATCAAAAACAATTCTGGATAGAGAGAAAAATAAAGCAGCTGCGAATACCACAAATTAGGAGCACAAATATCTGCATTAACTCTAACTCCCATTTGAAACATATGTACTCCCGAATGCAAAGTCTCATAAAAAAACGGAGAAACTTCATAATTTCAAAAATCCAGAGCCTCAAATATTCCAAATCTCACATCAAGAGTCTCAGATTCCGATTCATCTGCTTGTTATTAATATCAAATATTGTTATTGACAAAAAAGGGGAATTATTACAATCTGCCTTCACAGCATAAATACTTAGCATGGGACAGCGGTCCTCACTTGTTGTGCTCGCCCTGGCTACTCGCTACCACCAAAGGGTTTCTTCACAGCGTCCATGACACTCTGTGTAGTGCCCTTAGCCTTATCCCCCGCCTGCATTAACATCATCCAAACTCAATTATTTTCAATACATTCAAAACCAAAGGAACATTCAAATTCAGTAGTTAATATGTTCAATCCCATCTTCAATCATATTCTCTACTAAAATTATCAATAACCTGTTGGAAGAGAGAGCCAGTTTGTTCTTTCCCTTGTTGGGCTTTTCCCATCATGGACTGACCCATTCCCTTCGTCGCGTCAGTGGCCTGAGAAGCTTTCTCCGCACTCATATCCTTCATCTCACCAGTCTTCTGTTGAGCAGTCCCCATCATTCCCTTGGCAAAACAAAAAATACAGTGCCATCAATAACAGTAACCCAAAATCTTTAAACAGTACATTAAAAAAACAATGAGAGAGCATAGATAATATATAAAAATCATTACTTGAAATGTTTGTTGAGCTTGTTCAGCCTTCTCCTGCCCATATTGCTTGTACTGCTCCGCCATCGCTGAGAATAAGAGAGTAGAGATTGATCGATGTCTTCAACGCTAATGCAGTGCTCTGATTGGTAGTGATGTAATCGTGGAAACCAATGAAGGGAAGGGTCGTTTATAAATATGAGTGAGGGGAGCACCTGAGATCGACACATCTCTCCTTTAAGTGATACGGCTCTCGACAGATGTCGCCAAAATTTGAAAGCGTGTCAGCCATCCCAACGAACAAAGCGCATAAAGTTTGGCAATCACATGACAATAATGCACAACTTTCTCATGTGAATATCTAAAAATGTGCATAGGAAAGAAAATGTTCAGTTAAGGGCTGAAGATGGTTAAAACAAAACATAACCAACAAATACTAACGTAATTTTATTTAATGTATTATTAACTACATTTTTACCCAAAATAATTTTGGATGCATCAAATCTTGAAAAAAATTATATTCGAGGGTGGTGGTGATACGGTCTATATTTCAAAAAAAATATTCTTACTACTTTTGAAAAGACAAATACATTAGTAAAAAATTAATGAAAAACTTTCGCGGAGAACACGGAAGTGTACAAACACACTCACACAATCTCTATATTCTATATTCATAATCAAGGAAATTACACACATATTTATACAAGCTAAAGTCTCAAGATAGGAATTCTATCTTAGACGTACAGTAGTGTGGTTGAGAGATTCTCTCAACCACACACTAAACTAGGAGAAACTATATTCTAGCTAATTCTTATTATGTAGGAACAAACTCCTCAAATGGAGAATTACAACCATAGACAAGTAGGAATTAATTATTTCTAACTCCCCCCCTTAATGACTACTTGTCATGATAGTGATTCACAAAGTCTCGTTGTGGTCAAACATAACAAAGAATATGTCGACGTCCATATAAAAGAGAAACCATCTACCGGAATGCATGAGTACCGACTGCTGCAACCGCTAGTCCTGTAGGATGTCCTTCGCATACATGATTCTGTCTACCGTTTATCACTGCATATATGTACCTGCAAATCCACCACCATCAGGCGAATTGCATGTGCAGAACCTCCAAAACACACTGCCTCTCTCGGACAGATCCGCAACTTCTCCGATCTGCTTCTCCGCAAATCTTCAAACGAAGTTGAGGCTTCCCGCGGATCTTCCAATCTGCCTCTCCCGGATAGGTCCGCACTTCTACGCGCAACCCCTATCGCAAATCGTCGAGCAGGCCAGGGCTTCCCGCGGACCCCCATGAAGTTGAGTTGGGCGTCTTCTGAATAAAGAATTGTGTGTGCGCATTCCCGTGATTTGGCGCATTGGCACGGTATGTCTTTGAGCTTCGGTCGCCAATTGTGCTTCTCGACACTGGCCATGACTAACGACACACCAACCCCCCTTCTTCTCGGTTATGAATCTTCGTACGGTCATTCTTCCACCCAGATATAGCTAAGGTGGCTTCAGCTTTCTGCCAGGCTTCTGACTCTCTGTGCACACGCATTGCATAGTGTACGTACGACCCACAAGGCACCCTCCAAGCAGGGCTCTCTGAGATGGTTTCTGGATCACCACCAACCATCACTTTACAGTGACAAAAGATGGTTTCAGGCTGACCATAAACCATTACAAAGTGGTTTTAAGATCACCACGAACTTTCAAATGCCTTTAAAAAAGCTTATATTTCATTCCACATTTTGGAGTTTCTGGGTACATACAATGACCATTACAACAACTGGACTTGCTTATAACATGCTAGGGAGTCTATTCCACAAACCATACTAACTCAAACAAACATTTATTTTGTTGTCCACCATAAACGTTGTCGCTGCTCCTTTATCTCGTCTTTGCATTGTTCACATCTTGGGCATCTTTGTCTGTTCAAATAACTTCTTGGAAATCCACGTTTCACCTGTCATTTGTTAGAGTAGCTAATTCTAAAAAAATAACTTTACCTACATTGAGTTAGCTGGGCTCAATAAGGTTCAATAATCCTTAAGCATGATTCCAAGAAACTAAATAAAAGCATAAATTCTTTTAATTTCTCTATCTCTGCCCAAAGATAACTATTTTTTCATGCCATCAAATTCTCCAAAAATACAAAGAATATTCCACCTTCTGCAGGCCCACCGTAGGTTGATCTTCCCACTTCCTGTTGGTGAACATACACACAGATCATGTTCTGCAGCACCAGGTCCAACCGTCTCTTGCCAAACTGCTACTTGTACAGGGAACAATGCTTTCACGCTAATACATTTTAAAGCACTTTCTAACCGTGGGTCCAAGCAAGGGACAAGCTCCAAAGGCAACTCTTGAAATGAATCAACCTCCATGGGGTGTCGCATCCATGGGAACACGGTCCAGTATCAAATACATTCATCTCTTACATTTAGAGACAGGTCCACAACTTCTGCTCAAATAAAAGGCAGGCAAGTCGAAAATTTGAACCCAATCAGCCAACCCGTGGCTTACAAGTTAAAACTTCCTATCATAGAATTAAAAAATACATTTCAACAATAGCAGTAAAGTTTGAATTGTGATAAAATAGCAGTGAATCCAGAAAGAGCTTCAGCCAGCGATATTTTCTGTGTTACTATTAGATCATTGCCATCTCTCTTGTAGACATCATGGGGCTTCTCATCAATAACAAAGACGAGGTCTGCTGGCAGAACATTGGGCTGCTTGTTTCCTTTTTCGGGGAATGTAATCTTTGTCCCTTTTTTCCAGCTAGGCTTAACCTCAATAGGTAAAATTTCCTCAACAGACATAGCTTTACCACTGACATCGACAATATTTTTGGAGATTTTCATCTTCCTCGTAGAACTGTTGTAAAGTTCTTCGAGTGTGCAGGTAGTTTGTTTTCAACGGCCGGAGCCTTGCGAGGTTGGCACTGAGAACTCTCGTTATAAGGGGACCTGAAAATGCTTTCCGCCGGTCCAAACCCACCGAACATACCATCCGAAAATCGTGATGTTCTGGATGTACCCCCATTTTTTCTCTCTGTGTGATTAGACTGGTCGTCAGCTTCGAACTCAGGCCAGCCAACAATCGAGGGCATGAGCAGTTTCCTTGCTTCGGTACGAATTTTCCCTTTGGGACCCATAGGCGCCCATGCGTCCAGCATGTCGAGCGACCACTGGCAGTTACGAAGCAAGAAGCTGCCGGTGTTAAGGCCGATCCAGTTCTTGCGATTGTAGACAAGATCCTTTGATTGCAGCAACAAAACGGACCAAATGATCCACGAATCAAATGATCCACACTCGCAAAATTCAACAAATCCAACGAACAGAAAAAAATAATTGCAGAATCAAACCCCCATAAAATTGCTCACATCCAAATTCCTACCTTTCTACAAAGCCTTCAGAATTCCATCTGCGTCCAGTTCAAAGCAGCCTGCGAGAGCGTGAGTGGCAGATGCCGCAGCACCACCTTGGTGCGATTTCCGTGATCCTTCATGTGACCCCCGCGATGATTTGCACCCGCCATTTCTGTAATTCGCTCCGTAATATAACGAGCACACCACAGCTCATCTCGCACAACATCTCCGTATATATTAAACACGTTCGCACAGCACATAAAACTGGTCACGGCAGGGAATCTGTCCAGACTCTGAACGACCCCAATTTGTATTACAGGCACATGATCCAATATACCGGGACAGCAGCACCAGATCAATCAGCCACAGTGAGCACAGATCGCTGAGGAGAAACGACGCCTCTGATCGAATTCAATCTGATCCGTGCAGTAAATTCATGAAAAAACATAGCTAGCACGCCTCCTTTGAAACGCAGCGGCCACATCACACCTCTGAACCGCAGCTCCCACAGTGTTCAATCAGCTGCCAGTCACTCCTCACACACAATGCTCCTCAGGGAGGCAACACTCCTCAGATGGAAAAACCCAAAACAAAACAAACTGCAAACAAAACTCCCTATCCCCACTGTTTTCACAAGCCCACGAGGGGCGGGGCGAGCCCTTACGGGACTCTTGAAGCCTCACAAAATACCATGATAAAATTAATGAAAATGACTCTCCGGAGAGAGGAGACACAGAAGTGTGAAACTCTTGCTCACACAATCTCTATGTTCTGTAATATTCATAATCGAGGAAATTACACACATATTTATGCAGCTAAAGTTTCGAATAGAATTCTATCTTGAAGCGTATAGTAGTGTGGTTGAAGATTCTCTCAACCACACACTAGCTGGGAAAACTATATTCTAGCTAATTCCTATTATGTAGGAACAAACTCTAAAAATGGAAATTACAACCATGAACAAGTAGGAATTAAATATTTCCTTGATAAAAAAAATCTATGATCATAAATAAAGATAAATTGCCCTTTTGAATATCAAATGATAAGAATATTTAATGCATATTCACAAATTATTAGTTGTTTTATTTAATATATTATTAATTAGACTGTTACTCATATTTGAATGAGAAATAAGTTTGAATGCATCAAATGTTGACAAAAAATAGTCAAAGTAGTGGAGTTGATAAAAACACCTTAACCAATAAGAGTATGGTCCCAAAAAATTCTTGCTAAATGACATCAATGAAATGAAATTACAAGTTGATACAGATTTATATTTCAAAAAAAAATTCTTGCCCACTTAGAAAAGAACAAATAAAAAAGAATCTTGTCATTATAAATAAAGATGAAATTACTATTTTCAAAATCAAATGATAAGAATATTTAATGCATATTCATAAAATTATTTAATGCATATTCACAAAATTATTAGTTATTTTATTTAATATATTATTAATTAGACATTACACATATTTGAATGATAAATAAGTTTGGATGCATCAAATGTTGAAAAAAGATAGTCAAAGTAGTGGAGTTGATAAAACACTTTAACCAACAAGAGTATAGTCCTAAAAAAATTCTTACAATCACTTTTCAATGACATAAATGAAATGAAATTACTATTTTCAAAATCAAATGATACAAATTTATGGAGTTTTGGATAGACATTGATGGAGTGAGCTCTTAAGACACTTTTTTATGTGAAATCATTGATTCTTTTTTATGTGAAATCACATGTTCAATTTCTCACTTTTTAATGTGAAGTGACTGGTTTTCTTTGATTCGCCCCAATCAAAGTGATATATTTGGACATGATGATGAAGATGTAGTCCTACCCAACTTTTTAAAAAAATCCAATGATAACAATATTTAATACACATTCCCAAAACTATTATTTATTCATAAATAACTACAAATTATTCAATCAAATAATAAAAATATTTAATACACATTCACAAAACTATTACTTATTGAAAAATAAGTAATAAAATAATAAGAAAATTTAATACACATTCACAAAACTATTACTTATTGAAAAATAAGTACAAATTCGTGAATATATTTAATTGCTTAAGATTTGTTGTAATTTTAACCATATAGATGGAAAAATAGAGTGTATGGTTGATTGTACTTTTAACTCAACATCCTGAATTTTTTTTTTGGGGTTCCATTAAATTTTAATATAGTACCTGTTTATTAAGGTTTTATATTTCACCACGGCTTTATGTTCTTAGTGTTGTGAGTTCAAATCAACATTGTTAATATCTAAATTCCAATTTTAATTATTACATAAAATAGGTGTTTAATATCAATTTGTCTTTTTAATAGTTTTACAATATTTCTGAATATAAAAATTATTAAAAAAATTGTCAAACCTAAATGTTAATTCTTTTAATGTTTAAATAAAATATTTTTTATATTTAAAATAAATTTGGTTTCTCTACAAAAATTTATAAAAGAGAATATAAGCCCACAAAATTTATTAGTTATTAGTGAAAGATTTACAATCCAAAACTTTGCCATGTGAGACAAAAATAAAAATAAAAAATTCATGGAAAATATAAGTAAAAATGAACAAAAATATTTGTTGGAATAAATGATGAAACAAAATAGAATTGGACTATTTTTTTTAAACAAAAATATCTCAATCAACAATAACATAAGTTTATTCAATCAACCACTAAACGTATTCTTGTTCATCCTTAGATTCTAAGCAAGCTTGGTGTGATCCACAAGTAGTATGTGACGAGGTTTACAACTAATGTGTAATTTGGTGTAGCATTAACTTTGAGGATTGAATAATGATGATGAAAAGCGAAACCCACTATAAGCAGGTTTCTCTTTCATTCTTCAAAATGAGCCTGAAAACTCAAAGTGTATCAAAATGCAGGTTCATAAAACCGATACTTCGATCTTGGGACCTATGGGTTATAGGCCCATTTCGCTTCCTCTGCGCCACTTCAATGCCACATACAATCCACATATGCATTAAACACTATTGAATGAAAACCCATGATTTCAATAATCTTTTAACCATTTCATGCGGCCCACTTAACATTTAAATTGTATTGAAGGCAATTAAAACAAAACAATGTTTTGTTTAGTCTTTAACCAGCGAATGCTAGTCCACCCTTATGCACTTAACCCAGAACTCAAAACATCATGACCGCAACTCCCTGCAAAAGGGACTTAAACCCACATACATTCACACTGTGTTCGAATTTAACTTAGTTTCATTTTCCCTCCAAGCAATGTCCTTCCCTGCGTTCACATTGTGATTAAATCTCAGCAATATCGTTCTACCAACAAAGGATTCAATGCTGATTCAATACATAACAATGGTCAGATACAGTGGTTTTTTTTGCGCCTTCTACAACCTCATCCATTCCTTTCGAACTTTTACACAGAAAGTTAAAACGCATTCTGGAAATATGCACCTTCACACAAAGAGTGAGTAATTTAATTACAATTCATTCAACACACGAAAAATCTATATAAACCATATTTCTATTATATACAAACATCGTAGAGATTCTAAGGCATTTTAGCCTCAGTACAAGTCCTCACGCTGTTACATTGTGCTTCCTCGCTCTATATCTTCACACATTACAGGCTTCGTCAGTTATATAGATTACAAAAGAACATGAATCAGTTGAGATGCCCAAATCTCTCCTGAGCCTCTCAAATGCACACATGGCCGATCAGTTACAAAAACTCAGCATCGATTTTAACAATTTCGCCTCAATTTTGAATGGTCATTCACATACCTAGCTTCAGATTCGACTTAATTCAAATCTGTCCAGATGCCCCTGCATCAGACTCCTGAGGCACAAAATTTTATGACCTCTTGGTCATATGTCTTCTACAAATGTCAGCAGTTCTACCCACATCCTCTGTGGAACTGCACCTTGTGATCTCCCCGTAACATCATGCTTGAACAATTCTCCCCCGCATCCTCTACGGAAATTTCCTTTGTGAGCTGCAACAAAACCTCTGCAATAGCAAGTCCTCCCTACTACCAGACACCTCACCAAGCTTCTCTCCTGAGCTTCGGCTTTTGGCATCTCTCTGGTTCGCTCCTGTGGAACCATTTAAGGACTCTTGCTCTAGGCTACTGCAATATTCTCACCTTCCTCTGTTACTACCTTCACAAAACATGAAAATCACAAGCTTCACAAAACTTCACAAAAGTGTACCTCTTCTTCCTCTGTATGCAAACTCCTTCTCCGCAGGAAATCATTTTCCCCGCTCCGATACCACTTGATGACAATATTTAATACACATTCCCAAAACTCTTATTTATTCATAAATAACTACAAATTATTCAATCAAATAATAAGAATATTTAATACACATTCACAAAACTACTACTTATTGAAATATAAGCACAAATTCGTGAATATATTTAATTGGTTTAGGATTTGTTGTAATTTTAACCATATATATGGAAAAATAGTGTATGGTTGATTGTACTTTTAACTCAACATCTTGAATATTTTTTTTTTGGGTTCCATTATATTTTAATATAGTACCTGTTTATTAAGGTTTTATATTTCACCATGGCTTTATGTTCTTAGTGTTGTGAGTTCAAATCAACATTGTTAATATCTAAATTCCATTTTTAATTATTACACAAAAATAGGTGTTTAATATCAATTTGTTTTTTTAATAGTTTTACAACATTTATGAATATAAAAAAAATGTTAAAAAAAAATGACAAACCTAAATGTTAATTCTTTTAATGTTAAAATAAAATTATTTTTTTATATTAAAAATAAATTTGGTTTCTCTACAACAATTTATAAAAGAGATTATAAGCCCACAAGATTTAATATTTACTAGTGAAATATTTACAATCCAAAACTTTGTCATATGAGACAAAAAAAATAAAAAAATAAAAAAAATTCATAGACAATATAAGTAAAAAATGAACAAAAAATATTTGTTAGAATAAATGATGAAACAAAAATAGAATTGGGCTATTGTTTTTTAAACAAAAAAAATCTCAATCAACAATAACATAAGTTTATTCAATCAACCACTAAACATATTGTTGTTCATCCTTAGATTCTAAGCAAGCTTGGTGTGATCCACAAGTAGTATGCAACGAGGATTACAACTAATGTGTAATTTGGTGTAGCATTAAATTTGAGGATTGAATAATGATATCTAGTTTATTGTGTTAGCATCTAAATTATTACTATGTTAGGGTTCCATGGTATTGATGTTCTTGGTCCAATGAGGCTTGGTATTCTATTATTGCTTCGTGGTCTTTATGGCCTAAAAACATGTAGCTTTTTAGCTACTATTCTAGATGTTCACAAGAATCATTTGGTAGTGGTTTAATATTTTTTTCCCAATAATTTAAAAAAACATGATCAAATAAAAAATTTATGCCCATAAGATGAAATGGTCACTTTCAAAATCAAATGGCATTAGCGGTTACACATAAACAACTTTAGAAACATATCACACTAAAGTAAAATGGGATTCAATGCATAGAAAGCTACCAAATAGAGAAAACCATACATTCAATAGAGAGATAATCTAATTACTAATAAATATAATATGCTTCAGATGTATTTTAACAAAATACTTTCTTATATCTAAAAAAAATTTAGTATATATATAATAATTTATAAAAGAGAGCTTGCTATTCATAGCAACATTTATTAGCACAAATAAATATAGCTCATAAATTTAGTAATTACTTGGCTATGATATAGAATTTTTTTTATGTGAATGTCAAAAATTTAATAGATGATAAAAGTACAAGAAAAAACAAATAAGCTTTGTATTGGATGAAGTGCTAAAATATAGTAAACTTGGTTATAGAAACCAAGACAATAGATCATTGAACAAACATTAACATAATCTTATTCTATGCATCGCTAACTAGTTTCTCATCTAAGCTTGGACTAGAAACAAGTTTTATTGCATCAAATATTAAAAAGAGGCACAACTAAGCTATGATAATCATACCAATAGAAACCCCAACTAACAAAAAAATGACATAAAACCAATTCTTGCAAACATCTTCAAAAAAACATGGACATCTAGGAATTTTATGGCCATAAGATGAAATGGTCACTTTCAAAATAAAATGACATTAATGGTTTCATAGGAACACATTTAAATGTGTCACATATTACAAGACATATTGACAAACTCTATTTATCCTAATATATGTGATTGGTCTAGTATTTGTTACAACCTTAACTCGCACATTGAACACTAGTGCATGGTATGTTGTACACTTAACTAAACATCTTGATTATCCTTTGGTTAGGGTTCCATCATATTCTTGTTAAGAGTGTTTAATACACATTCACAAAACTATTACTTATTCGGAATTAACTACAAACTTTATTCAATCAAATGATAAGTGTTAATAAACATTCACACAACTATCACTTATTGATAAATACGTACAAATTTATTCAAACAAATATATATAATTGGTTTAGGATTTGTTGGAATTTTAACCATATACATTGAAAAATAAAGTGTGTGGTTAATTGTACCTTTAACTCAACATCATGAATACTAATTTTTTTTTAGAATTTCATTATATTTTTTAATACCATATTAGTCTATTAGGGTGTTATATTTCACCATGGATTTAATGTTTTTTGGTGTTGTGAGTTCAAATCAACATCATTAGTAGGCAAATTCGAATTTTACACATTACATCAAAAACAAAGTGTTCAATATCAATTTGTTTTCTTCAATAGTTTCACAAAATTTTTTGAATATAAAGTATATGAAAAAAAATTTCAATGTTAAACATTAATTCTTTTAATGTTTTAATAAAATACTTATATTTAAAGTAAATTTGGTCTCTATAGAAAAATTTATAAAAGATAATGTACTATTTAAAGTAGCAAATACAAATATAATCACACAAGATTCATTAGTCAATAGTGAACTATTTACAATACAAAACTTTTCCATGTAAAGCAAAAAAAAATCATAGATAATATAAGTAAAAATGAAACAAAAATATTTGTTGAGACAAATGATGAAACAAAGTAGAATTGGTATATTGTTTTTAAACAAAAAAAAATCTCAATCAGTAATAACATAATTTTATTCAATCAACCATTGATCGTATTGTTGTTCATGCTTAGATTATAAACAAGCTTGGTGTGATCCACAAAGTTCTATGTGACGAGGTTTACAATTAATGTTGGATATGGTGTAGCATTAACTTTGAGGATTGAATAATGATATACAGTTGATTGTGCTATCATCTAAAGTATTCCTATTCAAGGGTTCCATGGTATTGATGTTATTGGTCCAATGAGGTTTGGTCTTCTACTATTGCTTCGTGGTTTTCATGGCCTAAAAATATGTAGCTTTTTAGCTATTATTCTAAATGTTCAAAAGAATCATTTGGTAGTGGTTTAATATTTTTTGCACAATAATTTAAACAACATGATCAACTAAGAAATTTATGGCCATAAGATGAAACGAACACTTTCAAAGACAAATGACATTAGCGATTACACATGACCATATTTAGAAACATATCACACTAAAGGAAAATGAGACTCAATGCATAAAAGGCTACGAAATAGAGAAAATCTTATATTCAATTCAAAGATACTCTAATCACCAAAAAAATATAATATGCTTTAATGTATTTTAACAGAATACTTTCTTATATCTAAAACAAGTTTAGTATATATAGAATAGTTTATAAAATACAACTTGATATTCATAGCAACATTTATCGTAATGAATAAATGTAGTTCATAAATTAGTAATTACTTGGCTGTGATATATAATTTTCTTATGTGAATGTAAAAAAAATAATAGATGATAAAAAGCAGAAGAAAAAAAAATAAGCTTGATTGGGCGAAGTGCTAAAATATAGTAGAGTTGGTTATAGTAGCCAAGACAATAGATCATTGAAAAAACATTAACATAATCTTATTCAATGTATCACTAGCTAGTTTCTCATCTAAGCTTGGACTAGAAACAAGTTTCATCGCATCAACTATTAGAAAGAGGCACACATAGGCTATGATAATCATACCAATAGAAACCTCAACTAACAACATAACATAAAATAAATTCTTGCAAACATCTTCAAAAAAATAGGGAAAACTAGGAATTTTATGGCCATAAGATGAAATGGTCACTTTCAAGATCAAATGACAATAATGTTTCATAAGAACACATTACAAATTTTATGAAACTAACTCAAAAAAATAGAAGAAAATATAGATCATAGACTTAGAGATCAGCCTCTTTGAGGGGGACAACCTCCTTTACATTACATAAATGAAAAAATTATTGGATGATACAAATGACAAAAACCTCCTTTCTATATATAGGAGTCCAAGGGGTCACAATATAATCCTAGTCGACATAAAAATAACAATGTAAGGGCACAACAATAACAATAGTGGGCTTCTATGGGGCACAATAATACCATTATAGGGGACTACATGGGCACAATAATAACAATAAGCGGAGCTACACTAACAATAACAATAAGGGGATACACTAGTATTATAGGGACCTAGCATGCCCCTCTCCTTCAAAAAAGTGTTGTACTCAACGCTTGAGTAGTTCTGGATGCTTATGTATAAAATTATCATCTTCCCATGTTGAATATTCAGCAGGTAAGTTCTTCCACTTGATGAGATACTCTGAAATTGATCAATTTCATAGTTGTCGAGTTCTTGTGTCTTTGACTGCTACAGGTTCCAATATGATTTTTCCTTCTTCGTCAAGTTCGAGCAATATTGTTTGAACTGGGAGCTTGTCATCTATAACCTTCTTTAAGCATGAAACATGGAACTGGGTGCACTCGGGAAGATGCATGAAGCTCCAATTTTTATGCCATAGTACCAATATTTTGCAACACTTTGTAAGGACCATAATACTTTGGTGATAATTTATTATGCTTCTTCGCTTGCTTGACGGACATTTGTTTGTATGGTTATAGCCGTAAAAATACCCGAGTCACCTACATCAAAACTTATTTTGTTGTGATGTTGATCTACATGTTGTTTCATTCGATTTTGTGCCAAGGTGAGGTTATCCTTTAAGAGTTGGAGAACTTGTTGCTGATGGTCAATGTGATCTTCCACTACTTGAACCTTAGAATTTTCTCTTAATGGTGATCTGACGGAGGGTGGATGATACACATAAAGTGCCATAAATGGGGTCATTTTTGTTGCATTATGGAAGGATGTGTTATATCACCATTCAGCTAGAGGTAACCATTTGAGACATTATGTTTGTTATCGGATACAAAGAAACAAAGATATCCTTCCAAAAATTTTGTTCACCGTGTCGCTTTTCCCTATTAGATTGAGGATGATATGATGAGCTATGAGCTAATTGAGTACCCAAACAAGAAAATAATTCCATCCAAAATTTTCCCTGTAAAAAATGGGATCTATGTCGCTTAAAATAATATTTGGGTTTCCACGTAGCTTTTGAATTATTTCCATAAATGCAATAGCAACCTTATTGGCTTTAAATGGATAAGATAATGCACAAAATTGTGCATACTTGGTAAGTCTATCAACTACCACCATGATGACAGTCTTTCCTTCAAACTTGGGTAAAGTTGTGATAAAATCCATTGAAACCTCCTTCCCAACGTTGACATGGAATGGATAAAGGTTGTAACAAACATGTGGTCTTAATTTTCTCAACTTCATTTTGTTGGAAAACCAAACATTTTGCCACAAAATTTTGAATATCGATTTAAGGCCATCCAAAAGAAATTCCTTCTTAACCCCTGTGGTATGTTTTTTAAAAATCCTAAGTGCTCCTCCTAACGGAGAGGTGTGAAATTCCAAAAGAATGTTTTGTTTGAGTTGGGAATTATTACAAATATATAAATGATCTTTGTACCATTATGAATCTTTTTTTCTAGCTAAATGTTTCGGATGTATCGGGATCTTGTCTGCAACTTTTGAATGAGTTTCCACACGTCTTCATCATTCTTCCATTCATCCCTTACTTCGGTTATCCACTCGAGTTGGATAATATAAATGGCACAAAGAAATTCTTCCACATCCTCATCGTTTCTTGAGAGTGCATCTACAACAACATTTTTTCTTCCCTTTTTTTGTAGATGATTTCAAAGTCATAACCCAACATCTTTGTGACCCATTTTTGTTCCTCTCGTTTGAAGATAATATTTGTTCCAAAATGTATTTAATACTATCTTGATCTGTTTTTACATTGAAGTGTCTTCCCATTAGGTAAGGTAGTCATTGCTTTAGTGCATGTAGTATTGCCAACATTTCCTCCTCATAAATAGGTTTCAATAAATACTTTACTTTGATTGGATGACTTTCAAAATCACTTGGTCTTCCTTTTTGCATTAAAACCGTACCAATTCCATTTCCTGAGGTATCACATTCCATAGTAAACATGTTTGTGAAGTCTAGCATAGCTAAGACCGCTGATTGGCACATTTCCTCTTTAAGAGGTTCAACGGTTGTAGTTTCTTCTAGAGTCCAAGAAAATGCATCTTTCTTCAGTAATTATGTTAAATGTGCCGATATTCTCCCATAATTCTTAAAAAACTTGCAATAATACCCTTTTAACCCTAGAAATCCTCGAATATGCTTTATGGTTGTATGGATTTTCCATTCCTTAATGAATTTAATTTTGTTAGGGTCTACCTTAACACCCTCATGAGATACAATATGACTCAAATATTCCACCTCATGTACTCCAAAGAAACATTTGTAGGTTTTTGCATATAATTGTTTCTCCTCCAAAAGTTTGAGCACCATGTTAACATGTTGAACATTATCCTTCCAAGAATTGTTGTAGATAAGTATATCATCAGAATATGCTAACACAAATTTTCTAAGGAAGGTTTTGAAAATGGAATTCATCAAACCTTGAAATGTGGAAGGTGCATTAGTAAGGCCAAAAGGCATGACAAAATATTCGTAATGACCATCATGAGTTCTGAATTATGTTTTCAAAATGTATTCGAGTCTTCATTCTAATTTGATGATATCCGGAAACGAAGATCCAACTTGGTCAAGTAAATTTCTCCATGTAATTCATCCAATAATTCATCAATGACGGGGATTGGAAATTTGTCTTTAATATTAATTTTGTTGAGCTCCCTATAATCCGAACACATACACCATGATCTATCCTTTTTGTGCACCAATACTACCGGAGCGAGAGAAAGAACTTTGACTAGGTTGAATTATACCAACCTCTAACATTTCTGCAGACCCATACGTTCAATCTAACTCTTTTCGAGCATGAGGATATCTCGTAAGGTCCGATGTTTGGAGGAACACTTCCTAGAATAAAATGAACAGAGCATGATCATGATAATGAATAGGTAGGAGTCCTTTGGGAGTCTCAAAAAAACTTTGAATGATTGTCCAAGACTTTTTGGAGATATGGAGAAATAGATGATTTTGATGTTTGAACTCGTAGTGAGCATAATTGTGCAATTACACCTTGTTTTTTCTTTCTTCAAAAGCTTTGTCATGACATTAGAGCTAATCATTTTTTCCCCGAATTCCTTACAATACCCTCGTAACTCAACTTTCTTTCCTTTTGAAAAAAAAATTCAAGAAAAGTTAAAAGCTATTGTCCCCAAAGATTGTAACCATTGTACTCCTAGTACAACATTAGCACCACCCATTGGGATGGATAGAATTGGACTATTCAATACATGTATATGCATGGTTAGTTTTATATTATGCCACTTTTTAGAAAAAATTATAGTTACTTCATTTGCAACCATCTCTTGACACTATGGTGTTGGGTATAGGAAGTAATTCAATTCCTTGGCTACCTTACAATGAATAAAATTATAGGTACTACCTGAATCAATCAGCACGATTACATTTTTATTCTTGATATGTCCTTCTATCTTGAGATTTTGAGGAGTGGTAATTCCTAGTAATGCATTACAAGATATGGTTGGATTCATTTCTTCTTCCTCTAGGGATAGATCCTAGTATATATCCTCCTCTTTTGAACTTTATTGTTCCTTTTCTTCCTCCTCTTCACAATCTATGTAAAATAATTTCTTCTCAAACGACACTTATGATCTTTAGTTTATTTTCGATCACAACTAAAGCAAAGCCCTTTTTGCTCTTTTTTCTTCCAATTGTTGTGGTGTCCACCTTGTGAGGTTGTGGAAGTATAAGAGTAGCAACACATCCCTCTTTATAGTTGTGAGTGGTAGGTTTCCTAGTCGCCATAATTTTTCTTTCAATTTTTCTTGCCAACCTAAATCGCTTCTCCAATGAATAATGTTCCCAAAGGAGAACCTCATCTTGGATGTTATCCTTTAAAGTCTCTATGAATACATCAATCTTGTGTTCCTATGGAATATCAGTTACCCTTATATTCAATTTTTGGAAGTCCTTAATGTGTTCCCCCATCGAACCCTGTTGTTTGATATTTATCAATTGGCTAGAGAAGGTGTTTCTCTTCGTATCCTCATCATGTGATATCATTTCCTTCGTAAAAATTGACCAAATAACAATTTTTTTACGAGAGAAAAGCCATCGATACCATAGAAATGTATTTTTCTCTAAATATAAAGCTGCAATGCGTACCTTTTGTGTGTTTTGCACATTATGGAGATCAAAATATTTCTCCATCCGTAGTATCCATGTTACAGTATCCTTGACATAAAAATTCATCATATCGATGTTTGAAATATGGTGGGTCTTAAATCCAACATTAGAGTCTATGAAATCATGATTAACATTTCATTTTTTTCTCATCATGAGATTCATCTACTAGCATTTCGCCATTAGGAATCATTTCTTGTAGAAACTTTGTCAAACCTTACTTCAAAGTTTCAATTTCATTTTTCATGTCTTCCATGTTTCATTTCAAATTTTCTTATATGCCTTTAATATTAGCTTCCATGTCATCCATCTTAGCTTCCATGATTTTCTTCAATCCATCGGTGTCTTTCTTCAAACCATCCATCTTAGCTTCCATTTCATTTTTTGTTACTCTTTGCGAGAGCGAAATTTGTTGCACTTGGTCTTGTAATTTTGATATATCATGCTTCACTTCTTCCTCTTTATGAGTCATAGTAGAGCCTTTTGCTGGAATATATTATATTCCTTGGAAGGTAATAATGTCTTTGTATTATGTTGTAAGTTTAATACAATATTATGTAAAAGAGTAACACATTATATCCCATATTCATTATGGCATAAATACTCTTGTATGCATTTATTATATAAAGAGGTGTTATTTCGGAGAATTATATTATCCCACATTCAATATGTGAGAGTAATTCCTCCACATATCTGGGTATATAATAGGGTCAAGGGAGCCTTTTTTATTACAATCACATCTCATCTTGTGCTCATACTGTTATTTGTATTGGGTTATTTGTAGTTGCTCTCTTTGTAAGATTGCGGGAGATTTTTTGGAGATAGTAGAAGACAACCTTCCCATGGATGTAGCCCAATTGGGTGAACCACATATATCTGTTGTATTATTTTTTTCCTTGTTATCTTTTTTGTTCTCATTTATATGTTGATATGTTGTCTGGTTTCTTAGATAGATATCTAGTTTAGTAGATATAATATTCTCACATGGTATCGGAGCCATAGTTACTATGATCTAACATCTTCTTTGAATTTAACCATCAATGTGTATCTTCATTTTTTTATTACCTCGGCACGTATTTTTTTGTGTAGATTTTTCTTTCTATATAGTATCCATTAGACTTCTCTTCGGATATGGCATGATTCTACATATTTGAGATTTTTTTTCTCATAACCCTAACTTTGTTGTGTAGTTTTTTTGCGATTTTTTTTTCAAGGGGCTCTCGATTGTTTTTCTATAAGATATATATGTTTTTTGGATTTTCAAGGGGTTGTTGATTGTTTTCTCTAAGATCTATATTTTTTTTGAATCTTCCTCAAGAAGATCTATCTTCCGGTTGTAATATTCAGTTATGACGAGCTTATGACAATTTTTTGTTTTTTTTTAAAAGGCGGAAAAATTGGTGGGCCGAGGGTTCATATAAAAAATTCCAAGTGCAATGGTGGATGTAGAGTGGTCTGTGCCATTTCCGAAAAACTAGTTATAATAAGAATTTGGAGCATTATTGAGTGTTTTTTAGTTTTTTCCACCTCACATTTTTTGTCGTATTTGTTACCTTTTATGCGAGAATTTTTCGAGAAAAGAGTAGATATTTGGGTTCCTCTCACCAAGATACCCAATTTCAAAAAACAAAATTAGCTCAAATGGAGTCCCGAAGCAAAGTTATCACCGATTTAAGATTGGTAATTTTTTTTTGGGGTTTTTTGGTGACATCAAACGTACTGCGTAAATTTATAGATTTCTATCCACTTTTTCTCTTGTCATTTCTTGCATTTGGGTGTATATTTATTTTCAAAATTTCTATCATTATGACTTGAAGTAGATTATGTTCATAAACTTATTGGCTCTAACTATCTTGCATGGAAAAGGAAAATGATTGATGTTCTCTGAAGTAAGAAACTATGGAGGTTGGTTAATGGTGAACACAAGAAACCTACAGAGATGCTCAAGCCTTGATTAAATGGGAAGAAAAGTTTAATCAAACAAGAGGGCTCATTAGTCAAATGTTTTCAAATAGTCTTCAGTAAGTATTGAGGAAAAAGACATCCCTGATTGAGGTATGGGAAATATTACTTCTATTTGATAAATATGATGATTTTCTACTTATTACCTTGAAAAGAAGATTCATGAGCTAGATCCTACTAATTTTGATAGAGTAGAATTATATCCTTCGAATTGAAAACCTTAAATGAAAAGTTAAATAATTGTGGTAAAGATTACAAGAAGACAAACACTTTCGCTCTTATCATCCTTGTAGAACAAAAAATTTCCATCTTGTTTTGACATGTTCATCCAAACTAGGAATAGGGCTCTTGAATTGTCTCAAAGTATCACGAAACCTACTTTTGATGATTTTTGTAAAGGGTTGATAAATGAGCAAAAAAGTTTGATTGCTTTGGGACAAGTCTCACCTAATAAAGCTCTTATGGCACATAATAAAAACCCTAAGAAAAGTTTTAATAATGCCAAAGGTTCTTGTTCACACACTTCTAATCATACTAATAATAATGGTCATGCTTCTCATGCACATCATGAACTAATAAGAAGAGAAAGTGTACGATCCTTGTAAGCATTGTGGTAAAACTAACCATCATGAAAATAATTCCTTTAAATCGAAACCTTTAATGTCTAAAGAAAACAACAAAAATTCTAATGAATCTCAAGTAGTTTTATGTACATATATTGTTTCATCTAATAATTCTTCTTATAATGTGGAATGGATAATGGATTTTGGTGCTTCTAAACATATGATTGGTAATGCTTCTTTATTTACATCTTATGACACAAACATTGTTATCGATGAAATAGGTAACCTGACCTCAAAACAAGAACTCTAGCCCAAAAAGACTCAAAAAACATGAAAAAACACCCCAAAAACAAAAAAATGTGTATTCCAGAATGCACTTGGTTTTTTTTTAAGGTCAAATTTCAACATTTTATAAAATTATGCTAAAAACAAAATTGTTTATTGAAAAAAAAGGATTGAAAAAAACACCCTCAAAACAAAACTAGTTGATGCTAGAATAACCATTGTGTCATATTTTTGACATTTTTAAAAAATAGAAATAACATTTTTAATTTTTAAAATTCAAACATTAAAAAAAACCTAAAATTTAAGAAAAAAAATAAATTTAAAAAGTAAAAACATTTTTAAAAATGAAAATTTAAAAAATATATAGGAATAAAAAATAAAAATAAAAACAAAATAAAAATTTTTAATTCAAACATTAAAAAAAACAAAAAAATTTAAGAAAAAAAAATAAAATAAAAAAAATAAAAAAAATTAAAGATTAAAATTTCAAAATATAAAGAAATAAAAGAATAAAAAATAAAAAACAAAATAAAAATATTAAATTAAAAACAAGTTTGAAAAAAGAAAGAAATTATAAAAAATTAAATATAGAAATTAAATTTAAAAAAGAAAAAAGAAAATGTTTATTGAATTAAAAAATAAAAAAACTAAATTGAAGGAAATATATTAAATTTTAATAAATTTAAAACTTTCAAATAAAAGTTTTACATTATTGAAATTAAAAGTAAAAAAAATGAAAAATTAATTAAAAATAAAAACTGAAAAATAAAATACAATAAAAATATTAAATTTAAAATAATATATATTAAAAAAAACAAATAGATTTTAAAAAAAAAAAAAAAATTTAAATTATAAAAAAATAAAATATATATTTATGAACTTAAATTAAAATAAAAATATATATATTAGATTTTATTAAAATTAAAAAAAAATGTTAATATTGAAATAACAAATTAAATTAAATATAATATATATATATATATATATATATATATATATATATATATATATATATATATATATGAATAAACAAATAAATTTTAAAATAAAAAATAAATTTAAAATATAAAAAAAAAAAAAAATTGTTAAAATTAAAAGTTAAAAAAACTTTAAAAATCAATTAAAATTGAAAAAATTGAAAAAAATAAATTAAAAAAAATTGTATTAAATAAAACATAAATTAAAGAAAAAATTAATTTGAAAATATTAAGTTTAATTAAAAAAAGATATATCTAATTTTAAATACACAATTTTAATTGAAATAAAAAAATATAAAAATTTTATGTAATTAAAAAACTAATAATAAAAAAATTAAAAATTAAAAAAAAAGATATTAAATTCAAATAAATAAAAAAAATATAAATTTTACTAAATTTTAAAAAAATTAAATGAAAAAACTAAACATAAAATTTAATAATAAAAAAAATATGAAAAAAAAATCAATTAAATTAAAAAAAATACAAAATTTAATAAAAATTATTAACAAAATAAAAAAAATAAAAAAATTAAAAACAAAAAAAAGGAATAAAATTAAAAAAAGAAAACAAAAAAAATTAAAACAAATTAAATTTCAAATATAAAATTAAATTAAAAAAATAATAATTTTAAATTTTCCAAATTTAAAAAAAAATAAAAAAAATAAAAAATCAAATTTAAAAAAAAATATCAAAAATTGATCGTGGTGGCGCCGCTAATCGGCCTCTCGCCCGAGGTGGCGGCAGGCCGGCCATCGGGACGGGAGGCCGATTCCGAGAATCGGCCTCTTGCGACGGGAGGCCAATTCGAGAACCGACCTCTTATGACGACGGGAGGCCGATTCCCGGGAATCGCCCTCTGCGCATGAGGGTGATTCCCGGGAATCGCCCTCCCGCGATGAGGAGGGTGATTCCGAATCGCCCTCCGCAGCGAGGGAGGCCGATTCGGAATCGCCCTCATGCCATGGGAGGCCGATTCCGGAATCACCCTCCCGGCGTGGGAGGCCGATTCCAGGAATCGCCCTCGCGCGACGACGAGGCACATTCAGGGAATCGCCCTCCCGCGACGTACATGCCGATTCTAGGAATCGCCCTCCCACCGATACGGGAATCGCCCTCCCGCCCGCGGGAGGGCGATTCTCGGGATCCGCCTCCCCTGACGGGAGGGTGATTCCCGGAATCGGCCTCTCGCGGCGGGAGGGCGATTCCTCGAATCGGCCTCCCCGCCTCGAGTAGCGGCGGAGGGCGGTCGGCCGTCTGGTCGCGGGGGCTTCATGCGACCTCCCCACCCATTCGGCGGCTGGCTCTGCACCACAGGGCGGGAGGTCGATTAGCGACGCCACCGCGATCAAAAAATTCATTATTTTATTTTTTATTTTTATTTTTATTTTTTTTTCAATTGATTCGAAAAATTTAAAAATATTTTTTTTTAATTCAAATTTTTTTATTTTAAATTTAATTTGTTTTATTTTTTTGTTTTTTTTGCTTTTTTAAATTTTGTTTTTTAAATTTAATATTTTTAGATTAATTATTTTTTTAAAATTTAAAAATTTATTTATTAAATTTATTAAATTTTAATTTAATTTAATTTTTTTTTAATCTTTTAGTTTATTTAGTTTTTCATTTTTTAAAAATTTATAAATTGTTTCCTTAAAAAAAAACAGTAAATTTATGGATATTTGTTTTTTAATTATTTGTACGTGGTTTTTTTTCATTTTTTTAATGATAGTTTTTTTTATTTTAATTTTCTTTTTTCAATTTTAAATTTGGTTTTTGGTTAATTTTTAAAATTTGTATTTTTTTTTCTTATTATTATTATTATTTTAATTTAAATTTTAAATTTATTTTTTTTCTTTTTTTGTATTTTTATTTTTTTTTATCTAAATTTTTAATTTTTGTAATTTAAATTATTTTTTAAATTTTCTATTTAAATAATTATATGGTTTTTTTTAATAGCTTTAGAAAAAAAATGTTGTTGTTTTTGTTAATTTTTTTTTCTTTTCTTTAAATTATGTGTTTTTTTTTCAAATTTTGTTATTTCTTTTTTATATAATTTTTCGAATTTTATTTATTTATTTATTTTTGTTTAAATTTTTTATTTTTACGAGTTAATTTTTTTATTTTTACATTTTTTATTGGTTTTTTTTTATTGTTTTTATATATTTTTTTTATCGAAGTTTTGTGTTTTATTACCAACATGAAAATAACCACTCTAAAAAAAGGTTGATGCTGCATCAATACGTTTCAAAATTAGCATGAAAATCACCGCTCTAAAAAAAAATTGATCGTCGCATCAATACGTTTCAAAATTAGCATGAAAATCACTAACATTTTAAAACAAATATTCATACTTCATAAATAAAAATATTAGACGAGTAAAAAAATGTGCTTAGGTGATTACGCATCACCACTTTTCAAAAATCGGGTGCTTTTTATGCTACCAAAAAAAGTAGGTAACAGTGCGGTTACCTATTTCATCGGTAACAATGTTCACATAAAAACTCATCTCAAAAAATTTCTATTGGTAATGATAAGAAAAATTCCATAATTCGTTCTGGTAATATTAATGTTGCTAATGGTCAATTGGAAGATTTTTTTTCATGTTTAAAACATTCCCATCAACTTACTTTCTATTTATTGTGCATGTGAAGAAGGTTTTAAATATGAAGCTTGGCCCGATAAATATGTTCCTAAAGATATCAACCAAAATTACAAAGTATTTTCTTCTAGCTCTGTTGATCATACAAATGGTTTATATAAATTTGCAAGTTTTAATTCAACTAAGAGACAACCTTTTTATTCCTATGTTTCTCATGCTGATGAGCTAAGTAAATTATGGCATGAAAGATTGGGTCACTTTAATTATGGTAAAATGAAAATACTAACTAAAATGGTTCATGGTTTGCCTAATATTTCTTCTACTACTGGTGTTTGTGAAGGATGTGTTCTTGGTAAACATCATAGAGAAATGTTTGACAAAGGTAAATCCTGGCATGCTAAAGAACCTTTGCAATTAATTCATAGTAATATTTGTGGTCCTCTTGAAGTTCCTTCAATATCCCATGCAATTTATTTTCTTACCTTTATTAATCGCATTAGTAGAAAATATTGGGTTTATTTTTTGAAAAATAAAGGTGAAACATTTGTAAAATTTCAAGAATTTAAATCCATGGTTGAAAATGCATCTGGTAAGAGTATTAAAACTTTACGATCTGATAATGGGGGGAATTTGTTAGGAAATAATTTGATGCATATCTATCTAAACATGGTATTCAACATCAAAATATTGTTCCTTACACACCTCAACAAAATGGTATTGTTGAAAGGAAAAGTTGAAATGGCTAGATGTATGCTTTATTCTAAAGGAATGCATAAGAAATTTTGGGTTGAAGCCATCTATTCTTCTAATTTTATTTTAAATAGAGTTCCTGCTAAATTTTTTAAGCATGTTACCCTGATGAAAAATGGAATCGACGTAAATCAGATATTAGTAATTTTAAGGTGTTTGGTTTTGAATTTTGTGCTCATATTCCTAATGAAAAACGGAAAATGTTAGAACCCAAATCTCACAAGTGTATCTCCATTGGTGATGATGATAATTCCAAGGATTACGGAGTTGTTTGATACTTCTAATCAAAGCGTCATAATTATAAGGCATGTTCAATTTCATGAAGTCTCTTCCTCACCCGAGCTCTAGAAACTAATGTTACCACGAATTTACCAATACCACCCGTTACTCCTTCCGCAGCTTTTGTGCCTCTTATTGATCTTGATTATTCCTCTCCCGAAGTATTCCACCTTAAACTCCCTGAAGCTCTTGAAGTGACTCATGTTCCTTCTATTCTTCCTATTTGGGCTTGGAAAACCCTTGAATCTGGCAGTAGTGAGGTCGTAAATCCTTTCCGACACTCGTCGAACTAGATCCAACTTTGCTCTTATGACCAAAGTTTTGGCCACAGATGATCCTACTACTTATGCTCAAGCTAAGGGTAATCCTCATTGGGAACAAGCTATGTCCGTTGAATATGAATCTCTTTTGAGAAACAAGACTTGGCCTCTTGTTCCTCTCTGCCTTTAGCAAATAATTTAGTTGGTTGTAAATGGGTTTATAAAACTAAGTTCATCGCAAAAAGGACGGATCGAAAATTATAAAGCTAGATTAGTTGTCAAAGGCTTTAATCAAGTTGAAGGTATTGAATATAATGAAACATTTTCTCCTATTTCTAAAATGAACACAATAAGAACCATTTTATCACTTGTTGCATATTTTAAGAGGGAAATTTATCAAATGGATGTTAAAAGTGATTTTTTTAAATGGTGATCTTACTAAATAAATTTATATTCAATAGCCTCTCGGTTTTATTTCTGCTTTGAATCCTCAAGTTTAGTATGCAAATTACACAAATCCTTATATGGTCTCAAACAAGCCTCTAGGGGCTCGGTATGATAAAATTGATGCATATTTCTTGAATAATGGTTTTAAGCGTTGTATATACTGATCCAAATCGTATGTTAAGAAACTTTGGTGATAATGTCATCATTATTCTTTAATATGTGGATGATCTATTTATCACTAGCAACCAACTTGTATAAATTCAATATATGAAAATTTCTCTTCGTATGCAGTTTGAGATGATAGACCTCGATATATTTCACTATTTCTTAGGTCTTCGGATCCGGGATATGGTTGATGGTATTTTTTCTCTCAACCTAAGTATGCGATGAAATTATTGGCTCGTTTCCATATGAGTAATTGTAAACCTACTCCTACACCATTTCAATCCGATGTAAAGTTAACTATTCATTAGGGGAATTTTGAGTTCTATAATGGGCCTCCTAAGGAAATAATAAAATAATAGCTATAATATTTATGAATTTACAATTCACTTTTTTGCACTAAAATCCATGTAACCATGGTTAAATCTCAATTGAAAAGTTGTACCAAAATAAAATTAATAAAAAAATTGTATTGATGTGACTATAAATAAAAATTAAGTTTTTTCAAGAAAAAGTCATTATCATCGAACAACTAATGCATTTGTCCTTTGTACTTAAATAACTTAAAATAAATTATAAATATAAATTCCTAAATTCTTAGTTGTACAACATACCAATAATTAAAATTTATGTTATTTAAATTATAAAATTAAATTATATAATAACCATGGGGGAGGATGTCCTCCCCTAAAATGTGATTGGTTCTCATAAAGTGAATTTTGATTGTAAAGTTTCCTTAGGAGGCCCATTTTTTACCTCAAAATTCCCCTAATGAAGTGTACCACTCCACCGATTGATGCTACTCTTTATCGTCGACTCATTGGAAGTTTAATATATTTAACTCACAATAGAACATATCTCTCTTTTGCCATTAGTATGATTTCTCGGTCCATGCAACAACCTCATGAAAGTCATTGGTAGGAATCCAAGAGAATTACGATATATTTATGAGGGGGACATTGCATTATGGTGTATTTTATTCAAGAAATGCGACAAGTTTAGTCTCTTGTTATATAGATTCTGATTGGGTAGGTGACATTTCTAATCAAATTTCAACTATTGGTTACATATTTCAACTTGGTTAAGGTCTGATCCCTTGGTCCAAAGCAAGAATTTGAAGAATCTTTCTTTATCTTCATGTGAAGCGTAGTACAGAGTAGCCAAAGAAGGATCTAAAGAAGTCATTTTCTTACGACGTGTTCTTACCGAGCTTGGTCTCGTTCCGAAATCGTCCACCACGTTGAAATGTGACAACTGCGGTGCAAGTTAGCTTGCTTACATTCTAGTATATCACTCTAAAACAAAGCATCTTGACCTTGATGCTCATTATATTTGAGGTCTTGTCGTCAATGCTATTATTCCTCTAGAGTATTATCCTACTGAGTAGTAGGCAGTCGATATCTTCACCAAATCCTTGATAGAAGCGAAGTATGTGTATCTTCGTTCTTTGCTTGGGATGAGGGAAGTTGTTAGTATTAATGAATCCTTCCTTCCTTAGTGTTAGGATGGGCCCTTCTCCTAGCCATTATTAAGGGGAAGTGTTGGAATATATTATATTCCTTGGAAGGTAATAATTTCTTTGTATTATGTCAAAAGTTGAATACAATCTTATGTAAAATAGTAAAACATTATATCCCATATTCATTATGGCATAGTATACTCGTGTACCCATTTATTATATAAAGAAGTGTTATTTTGGAGAATTATATTATCCCAAATTCAATATGTGAGAGTAATTCCTCCACATCTTTGGGTATACAATAGGTTCAAGGGAGCCTTTTTATTACAATCACATCTCATCTTGTGCTCATACTGTTATTTGTAGTTTCTCTCTTTATAAGATTGCAAGATATTTCATTCAATTGGGTGAATCACATATATTTGTTGTATTCCCTTTCCTTGTTCTCTTTTGTTCTTATTTATATGTTGATATGTTTTTGGTTTCTTAGATAGATAGCTAGTTTAGTACATCTAATATTCTCACACTTTTTAAGGGCTTAATGGATGTGGAATTATTTTTTGGGGGAAATTTAGAACACAATACTAATATCTATGCTTCAATATTCCCTTGTAATCACTTCAAATTGATTTTTCAAACAAGACTTATGCAATTTTAAAAATAAATCCACACCTTTATATTGATTTCGAGGAGCTCGATATTGAAACTAATATACCTCTATAATTTAGGATCCTAAGGATTTGATATTCAGTCTTGTAGTAGCCCTCTATGTCTTCTTTCCAATGCCGTAATTCATACCTAATTTGGATTCTTCAAGGTAAAGTTATGCCTAATATCCCACAATGACCTAATTATGGACTAGTTCAGTAGAGTGCACTTGTACAACATGTCATGTGTCATTTTTAGACTTCCAGCTCTGAAATTGATATAGAAGAAACTAATGTTCATGCACTTTTGTCCACTTTTTACAGAATTCCAATTCGATGTTTGAAATGAAAGTTATGATGATTTTCTCTCAGCCACCTTTTTGAGATGAAATTTTGGAGCTTATAAAAACCCTAAATTCCTCAGATCATATCTCCAAAAATTTAGAAAAAAATATTTGGTATTGGGGTTTATTGTATTTTTTCTGTAGTGGTCTCGTGGTATTCACATTAAACCTTGCATCCATGTTAATGTAATCTTTTACAATATTAAAGATTCTAAAACGTTCTAGGTTTATCATTCCATGTTTTTTTCCTTGTAGATGGCATTCACATTAGTTATTGGTTTCACATTGTTGCTAATAGATAGCTCAACATCAACCAAAAAATGGTATATCTCTTAATTCGAAAAAAGTCTATTTTTTGGGCTAGAAGAAGGCAAATTGCTAGGTCATATCATTTCAAAAGAAGGCATTAGAATAAACTACTGCAAGAATCAAAGCAATTCTAAACATTCAACCACCTAGGAACATTAAAGAAACTCCAAGCATTCTTAGGGAAAGATCAAATTTTCTAAGAAGATTCATATCAAATCACTTTCGAGATTATAAAAGATCTTAATAACATGCTTAAAAAGGACTCCTCAATTAAATGGACAGTAAAGGCCAAACAATCTTTTGAATATATCAAACAGGGCCTTAACTAAAGCACCAGTCCTTATCGATCCCGTATTACACAAAATATTTTATAATCTTTTCCTTTGCATCCGAACACACCATAGTCACAGTTCTTCCGCAGAAAAATGATCAAGGCTTTGAACATCCCATTGCATTTTTTTAGTAAAGCTCTCGGAGATGCACCACTAAAATACAACATAATAGAAAAACAAAGCTTTGGCTCGCTTAAAGCTATAAAATATTTCGAGTGTATATACTTCATTCACATATAATTGCATATGTCCCCAATGCAGTAGTTAAAGACATTTTGACTCAAGATGGACCGGACAAACGAAAAGAGGAAAGTGGACAGCCACAATCCTTGAATATGATCTGGAAATTAAACCAACTAAACTCATCAAAGGACAAGGTTTAGCCAGACCGATGGTCGAATCTAATTGGAATGCCTTGGATATTAATTTCATTTGCACAAGTAGATGAACAGGAGGAGATGGCGACTCCATCGATCAATAAAGCCTATCAATACTCACCCTCGGTACTCGACATAATCTTTGTACTTACAAACTTACAAGCTCCTCCTGGACTTACCAAAACCAAGGCAAGATTTATCAAGCAAAAAAGCAATGAAATTTCTTTTATCTTAAATAATGCACTGTATTGGAGAGAAAGTACTCGGAATTTTACTTAATTGTTTATTGAAATCTGACGCTGAAACAAAAATCCTTGAAGAATTTCATGCAGGTGACTGTGGTGGCCATCTATACTGGAAGAGCACAGCTGATAAAATACTCAGAGTTGGTTTTTACTGGCCATATTTATTTTCAAATGTTAAAAAGTTTGTTACCACTTTCCATCAATGCCATATCTTTGAAGGTAAAAAGAAAATGTTACCATTACCTTTGAAACCAATATCCAGTAAAAAACCATTTCGACTATGGGGATTAGACTTCATAGGTGAAATTCATCCTCCATCTTCAGGTCAACACAAGTGGATTCTAACTGCTACTGATTACTTTAATAAGTGGATTGATGCAATTCCCACTAGGCAAGCTACAGAAACTCGATTATTATCTCATTCATAGAAAGTAATATTTTATCTAGATTTGGATGCCCACACAAAATTATCATAGACAATCGTCATTGCTTTCAAATATAAAAAGATGATTTGCTTTCTGCCATAAATACCATATTACCTTAGGTCATTCCACAGCATACTACCCCCAAGGTAATGGTCTGGCGGAATCCTCGAATAAAATTTTCGTCAACATCATCAAAAAACGACTCCAAGATAATAAAAACACATGGAACAAGAAGCTGATCTATGCCCTTTGAGCTGACAGTTTTCCTACAAGAAAGTCCATAGGAACTTCACCATATCAAATTATTTATGGTACAGATGTAGTTTTTCCTTCTTCCTTGGGTGTCCCAGTCATGAAGATCATCCAGGAATCACAGGTAGAAACTAATGACATTCAAAGAAGAATCAATGATACCATACACCTTCAACAAACTAGAGATGAAGTTTATGAAAAGTCACAAGTTTCACAAGACAAGATCAAAAATATTTTTGATAAAAGAGTTAAGGAAGATGAATTTTTCATAGGAGATCAAATTTCAAGATGGGATGCAAGAAGAGGGGATAAGGGTAAACATGGGAAATTCGATTTTCTATGGAAGGGACCCTATGTCATATATGGTTACAGAGGAAACAATTCCTTTTTTATCAGGAATTTGGATGGTACAGAGCTTCAAGAAGGACCAGTAAATGGAAGGATGTTGAAACATTACTATCCCTCACAAGTCACTTAACAGTTAGATTTATTTACTTCGTCATTGTAAATATTCACAGTCAGAGTGTAGATTGGATTGGAAATATTATCTACAAAGTTGAAGCCCAAAGAGAAGGCCCTGAGCTTTGCAATATAAGATATCATAAATATGATTATTGTAGAAGACATAAGACATTTACAGGATCACCAAGGTCAATGGATAAGGCTACTGATCTCATAGTTCTTGGCATTCCACAAGGAAAAGTCATCCCCAAGTGAAGCCGATGTTAGCAACCTATAATATAGGGGTCATAATTTTGACTTGAATATTGATAATCTTGTAAATCTGTACATACTTTGCCTTCTGCAAGTTGTATTCACATATTTTGTAAAAAAATCAAAAAAATCAAAAAATCAAAAAGAGGGTAAAAAGTCCTAAACGAATAATCAAAGGACTTAGAAAAAATAAAAGACCCCAAAAGAAAAATGAATAAAATATGAAAGTGAGCAAGCATAAATGCCACTAATTTTCTCTTTTTGACTGAGGCAGAGTGTCAATAAATGCCATAGTTCATGATGAGTTAAATAGTTTAATCTTAACTTGTCATTGTTTCAATTTCACTTGTTGTAGATAGAGAATAAATGAATTGTCATACTACTTAACCATGACAATTCAGTAGTTAGGTAGAGAAATAAATGAATTCAACATTTTAAACTAGATTCATGGATGAAATAAGTGTAGAATTAGATAGTTTTACTTGCTTTCAGAAAGAATAATGTTGTGAAGGTTGCTAGCCTAAATGCACCTTACTACAAAGGAAGAAAAAATGTTAACATGATAAGCTGGGTAGGTAGAAGAATGTGAAAATATCTCAATGTAAATATCATTCATCATGGGCTTCAAAATAACTAACTTCCCCTTCCCATAGTCATGAAACATTCTAAACTACGAGTCAGAAAGGCTCAAGGCATTTCCTTGACTTTTGTTGGGATCGAACCCAAGGCTCTATGACTGATCAGTTGAAAGTGTGAATGTCTATATTCATCCCTAAAAATCACAACATTACCATTCATGCATTCATACCCTTTAATAATCTTAATTAAAACACCATTTTTACTTAAAGTCATTAAAATTCCCATTTTATTAACTTCCTACATCATTTGAAAACAATAATCACATGAAGAAATGAAGAAAGATGGGTTCTTATAGGTGGTTCCTGAAGAATTGATGGCTTCTTTAGTGGAATGGAAGGCGGAAACAAATACAGAGTATGCAGGGCCAAGCTTAGCAAGAATGCAATATATGAGACTACCATCTTCCTTTTTGACCTTACAACCTTCTAAAAGAACTCTAAGGGTCTTGAATTTGGACAAAAAATCCTTAATAGATGAGAATTTATTGGGGTCCAAAGTAAGCAACTCATGTTCAAGCTGTTGGGCCCTGATTTGATTTTGAATTCCAAAGACAGTATTTAGCTTATCTAGGGCTTCATGAGGGGTGTCAATGTCAAGGTTATGAAATCGAAGATCTTGAGCAATGGACATTCCTATCAACCCTCGTGCTTGATCTTGTTTATTTTCCCATATAGTGAATTTATCATCATTGGAAGGTTTAGTTTCTTGGCCTGTGGCTATTCTATAAAGACCTTTACTTCTAAGTATATCTACCATGTGAGGTAGCCATTGCAAATAATTGGTGTTGTTAAGAATAATCGTGCATGCACTTTCCATTTTTAAAACATCGAAGCTGAGAAAAGATGAAACTAACAATTGCAATTGAAATATCTCGAAAAAATTAGGTCGATTAAAAAAACAACGGCTTGAAAAATCGACTTCCGTGATGAAGAAGTTATGCATTTTTGAAAAAAATGAGTTGTAGATGTCGAATAGTTATGGGAATGGTTTGAAATTTGGTGATGAAGTTCAACTTTTTTAGAAAAAAAATCCCGCCCCTTTAACAAAATTTTTTTACAAAAAGAAGCTTGAGAGAGAGACTAGAACCCAAGACCTCTATTCTCATAAACTAACTCCTCACCAAGTGAGATAGTAAAAGGATTCTGTAAATGTTTCAAAGAAGGAAGATGGGTTTTTTGTTTGTTTGTTTTTTAAATTCTTCGATGTGCGTGCCTTTTCTTGCACAAAAAACACAAAATCCCCTTACGAAATAATGTTAGATTCTCGGTTACCTTTACCAAAAACTATCTATTTTTCCACTATTTTTGATTTCCCGAGATCGCACAAAGATGCGAGGAAAGAGCATGCCAAGAAATATATATATATATATATATATATATATATATATATATATATATATATCCCTTTTCCTGTTTCTAATTTGATGAGATCGCACGCAGCGCAGAACAAAGAGCATACACAGAGAGGGTATAGATCCGGAAAATAAATAAAACCTAAAAACTGAAAATAAACAGACGGAACCGAAATAATAAAAAACTATTAACAAATATAACTGCAAAACATATACTTTATACCTCCAGATCTAAACTGTCATAACTTGGGCTGCTGGAAACATTTTCGCATGAAACGAAAGGTGTTCCTCACTGTAACAGATGCTCTGCACACAACAGAGCAGTTATCCAAGCCTAAAAATGTTCATAAATAGATCTACAAAATGGCATTCACATGCAGTCAAATCGACCTCAGATTTTGATCAACAATGGATGCGTCCCTCAAAATAGTTTAGATACCATGTAGGAATTTACAGGGTAAGTTCCTTAAATCAAGAACCAAAGGTCACCACTCACAAAAAAATCACAAATCAGTACAGTAGTATAATCACGTGGTTAAAACCCTCGAAGAGGGAAACAGTCCACGGCCTGAGCCAACACGGCCACTTCAGACAATTTATTACTATAAAAAGAAAAGTTACATATGTTTCTCTCATAAACGGTTACCGGAAAAATGACCCTCCGTGCTCTCTAAATAGAGATCATGGACCAATCGGGTGTTAAGCCATGGATCAAGTATCATGAATACCGAGGAGAGAGATAACTGTTAGATCACTACAAATCGTGACTGTCGGATTATAAGTTACAAATGTTGGTAAAGAAACACACTTTACCTAACTAACAATATTTTCAGAAGCACATATTAACACATATACCATTTTAAATGAAAATGAAAATGAAAATGAAACTTAATGGTAAACATGACACTAGATGGGATAGGTCACATTTTCAATTCTTATCCAATCTAATCTTCATCAAATTTCCTGTGCTTTATTGCAAAGGTAACCACCCCAAACTCATGTAAGTTTTGAAACTAAACAAAATGTTTCTAAGTTCCCATAAACTAACATTAAAACCTTATGCAATCTCTTAAACTAGTTTTTGACAAACAACATTTGAATAACTTGAAGCTTAACACTTTCTTAATATTTTTATGTTCGCTACAATTGAATAAAAAACACTATAACAATTCTAGTGAAAAGAAAACAGAAAAAAATCTACAAAATAATGCAAAACCTATGGAATTTTGTAATAATAATTACCACTTTAGCACAAAAAATCATCAAAGAATCCAAATTCCAGGCAAAAAGCTTGTTTTCCATAATGAAATTCCAAACCCTAATAGAACACTAAAAACATGAAGCCACTGCAAAAATCCAAAGTCCAATAGACCATTACCAACCACAACAACACAATCAAAGCCTAACATCTAGAACAATAACCCCAATACCAAACTATTCCTAACTTAATACAAAACATTAAAACAAATATGAAAAGAATTGACATACAAAAGTTTTAATATCTCCAAACCACTATGAACAACAAACAACATAGTGGACAGAAGTGGAATAGCCAAATTTCTCCCTAACACAAAAGAAAAAAGAATGAAGCCTTTTCACAATGCAAAATAACCATAACAACAACAACAACAACAAAATTGAACACAAAAACACTAAATCTTTTCCTAATGTTAAACTCAAACATAACAATAACAACAACAAAAAATTAACCCCTAGCAAAAACAATAAACCTCATCAATGATATATCATTATTTAATGCTCAAAGTGAAGAATACAACAAAACCTAGAACAACACAACCATAAATCTCTGTGTGCATCACTACTTTTAAGATGATTAATGGTAACAATACAATCAAACCCAATTAGAAAAAAGCTCACATCAAAAAACATGATACCACCACAAAATGCCAAACCCCACAAGACTAGCCATCGCAATCCTACCTTAGCAATGACACTACCAAACAAATAGCAACTCATTGTCAAACCAACATCAAACATTAACAACTACCCAAAAAATCATGAAATGTCGTGGGCAAGACCTTTTTATAAAATTTAATATTTGAAAAAAATTACATTTACATATCAAATTCAAATCAAGTTTAAATAAAAGTTTAATATTTAATAAAGTTTAATATTTAGTGAATGTATTTTTGGATTAATTACATTATCATTTGTTGGTCGAGTTCAAACCATCTAAATGTGAACTAACAAATAATATGATTAATCCAAAAAGACGTTGAAACCATCTAAATGTGGACCAACAAATATAAAGTTTAAATAAAGTTTAATATTTAGTGAATGTATTTTTTGGATTGATCACATTATCAATTTGTTGGTCGAGTGCAAACCATCTAAATGTGAACTAACAAATAATATGATTAATCCAAAAGATGTTGAAACCATCTAAATGTGGACCAACAAATTACTCTAAAAAAACATTGGATAAATCAGTATAAATCACAAAATTCTGAAATCAATGAAAAGTTTAATATTTAAAAAATAATTATAAAATTTACTAGTCAATGGGGTTTATAAATTTTAATATAATATTTTAGGTTATAATCTCCTACATTGTAGGAGGACCCAGCCAAAGAGTCAAAGGGAAATTCATGAAAATCGAGCCTAAACTCAGGGTGACAACAGCCAAATGTAAATGCCCACTTCGTAACACTTGTGAACCCATGATTAAACGTCACAAAAAAAACAAACTCTTAAGACAATGATTTGATAAAAGTATTAACGCAGATTACAATGTTCCAGGCCATGATTATATTTAGGACATTTTTTTTTCGACACTGCGTAAAGAAATAGAAATAGGTAATGTAGAATTATATTTAGTATTTTTTAATGGGATGATTAGAAGAAAATTAATGGCTATGGTCGAAATAGTTAAGTAAGGAGGTTTGGCCCATTATCCGTGGTTATGATCATATTCAATTCTTGAAACAAAATCGAATTTATAAAAGTAAACAAGTACACTCACGGTCCATGTTTAATTTAATTAGCCTCACCATATTCAGGTCACCAAAAATTGTGCACAGCCATCATATTGATGTAACAGAAAATTGTACTGAAAATTAGATCCTACCAGATATAGCACTGAAAACTGCATTGTCATTTATGAAGCCTTTTATAGGTAAATACAAGGGCTTCTAAATAAACAAAAAACAACATAAAGTCTCTCAGAATGGGACTGCAGTCCTAACTTAACTTTCCTCGCCCTGGCTACTCGCTACCACCAAAGGGTTTCTTCACAGCGTCCATGACACTCTGTGTACCACCCTTTGCCTTATCCCCCCGCCTGCATTAACATCATCATCCAAACTCAATTATTTTCAAAACCAAAGGAACATTCAAATTCAATAGTTAATATGTTCAATCATATTCTTTACTAAAATTATCAATAACCTGTTGGAAGAGAATGTTTTCATAGGTACAGTTTCACGAATGCAACGCATGTGTCAAGAGAACTCAAGAAATTATTTTGAAATTAATATATATATTCGCAAATAGTTATCCATCAATTTTTGTAACTTGATAAATTCATATTTACAAACATATCACACCAGAGAAAAATTGACTCAATGTAGAGGCGACTAGTTGATAAAGCATATCATGCATTCCATCCAAAATTGTTTTGATCTTGAACAAATATAACAATGAAATTGAATCAATGTAAAGGGTGTGTAAAGGCGACTAGCAGATAGAGCATATCATGCATTAAATCCCAAAGTCTTTAATCTACAACAAATCTAATGTACTTCACTGTGTTTTAAAAAAATGCTTTATTATATTTAAATAAATAAACTTGGGTATAAATTATAGAATAAATTATAAAAGAGAGCAACCTATTTCAAGGAAAAAAATTACTTCACTGTGTTTTAAAAAAAATGTTTTATTATATTTAAATAAATAAACTTGGTATAGTTATAGAATAATTTATAAAAGAAAGCAATCTATTTCAAGAAAAAATTACGACTCATAAGTTTAGTAATGACTTTATTATGATTCAAAAGATTTTCATGTTGATAAAAAAAAGTCTATCGATTAATATAATACAAGAAAAAAATAACAATTTGAATGTTCCAAGTGTTAAAAAAATAGTAAACGTAGAATATGGCAACTAAGCTAGTAGACTACTTGGAAAATAAAAACATAATCTTATTCAATGCACTAGCAACATGAATTCTAGTCCATGCTTGAACTAGAAACAAGCCTTATATGCATCAAATGTTGAAAAAGGGGGAATGCTTGGGTAGTAGTGAAGCGAATAAAAACCTCAACAACAACAACATGATATGAAAGGCAACTCTTACACACATCTTCGGGAAACATGAACAATAAGAAATTTTATAGCCATAAGATGGAATAACCACTTTCAAAATAAAATGACAACAACATTTTCATAGGAAAACATTCACAAAATGTATCATTGATTTGACAAACATTATTCAAACTAGTATATGCCACTAGTTCCATATTTGTTGTGGCCTTGACTTTTCTCATTGAAAAAATAGTGTATGGTTGATTGTACCCTTAACTCATTATCTTGAAGTTCCTTATTCTAGTGGTTCCATTTCATTCTTCTTAATATTCTATTGGGGTTGTGCATTTTACCATAACTTCATGTTTGTAGTGTTTTAATCTCTTTGGCTCTTCGACTACTTAAAGTTTGAAAGTATTGCCACTATTGATCTCTATTTATAGACATTAAACCAAAGTACATGTGAAATATAAATTTGTTTCCTTCAATAACATTGCAAAAGTTATGCTTATAAGGTATAGGTAAAAAATGTCATTTCCTAATGTTAGCTTCTTTTTTTTACTATTTTAATAGAATACATTTTTTATATTTAAAAATAAATTTGGTGTATATTATAAAAGAGAACAAGCTATTTAAAGTAGCAAATACACATATACTCAAAAAAAATTGTAGGTTTATTAATGAATTGTTTACAACATAAAATTTTCCATGCAAGGTAAAAAGTCCATAGATAGTATAAGTAAACGTGACATAAAAACTTAATAACGTCAAATATAGCCATTAGATACAATATCCACTATAAAAAGTCAAAACTAAAAGATCACAAATGCACCACAAATTTCAAGCCACCCTTGGAGCCTCTATCCAAACCAATATATGCATTTTCCAAAACACATTCAACCATTATTTTCACAACCCTGGTCTTATACAATCCATGGGCAACTAGTTTTCCATCCATGCCAAAGTTACATACAAGATTTCCTAGCAAATAGAAAATATGGTGAGGCTTCAAATATTGCATAAAACAAATAGAAATATCAATTAACAATGACATTATTCTAATCAACACACCAGCAACTCGAATCTCAACCATTGTTGGGCTATAAACAACCCTATCTCCATCAAACATTGAATAAAAATAACCTTTGGAGTTACATCTCTAAAGCCAACGTAAATCTTAACAAAAAATAACAAAATGTTAAAACACTTCAACACACAATTTTCTTAACATTAGAAATTTTATAACCATAAAAATCAAATGACAATGTTTTCAAAAGCACATATTACCAGTACGACATATACCACATTAAATGAAAATGAAACTTAATGGAAAACCTTCCACTAGATCGGTAAGGAAAATTTTAGGGGCTAATATTCGAGGTGGGCTAATTTTCCATGTTTTTTTCCAAAAAAATATTCGCCAATTTTCATTTTTTCTAAAAAATAATTCACCCACATTTTATAGTACAATTTTTTTTTCCCTAAAAAATCGCCAAAAACTTATACACAATAATATAAAATCATTAGAAATCTAAATATTTGTACAAAAAAATATTGCCAAACTTTTACAATTTTCATATTAGGGACCAGTAATATTCGCCAAGGTTTCTAAACTTTAAGATAAACTTCCATCTTTAAAATTTTCCTTGATGGGGCATGTCACATTTTCTCAATTCTTAGCCATTCTAATCTTGATCAAATTTTCTATGCTTTATTGCAAAGATAATCACCCCAAACTCATGTAGGTTTTGAAACTAAACAAAAGGTTTTCTAAGTTTCCATAAACAAACCTTAAAATTCATGTGAAATTTATTAAACCATATTTTGAGAAACAACATTTGTATTTCTTGAAGCTCAATACTTTCTTAATATTTTTAATGTTCAATACAATATCTCTGCAAATATCCCCCCTTAATCCGAAGGGGGTATGTGTGAGTCCATGGAATAAAGCATCAGGATTATGACATTTATTCTTCTGTACAGATAAGCTTGTAGCCCCGCAAGAACAAAGATTCACTTGATTCGCTTTAAGTAATAGGCATCAGATTAAGAAGGTGCGAGACATGTCGTAATTCTGTTCAAGAATATTGAGAATGTCTCTGGGGGCTTTTTTTTGTTCTCATCCACCTCGCGCCCCCTACAGTGGGGAAAATGGTGGTCATGTATTGCTAACAAAAAGAAACTGGCCATAATCTCATCATGTGATTCGTAGTTGCAGCCGGTGAAGTTCATCGATGCTCTCTACACTATTGGTCTTGATTTAGAGATGTAGCCACATGGATGCCCATGAGCATGCCTTCGATTGGTGGATAACCTAAAAACCATCATCTTTTGTTGGTGGACAACCTAAAAGAAGGGAGGTCTACTACCCGTGGTGGTTTTAGGTTGTCCACCAACCAAAGATGATGGTTTTAGGTTATCCACCAACCGAAGGCATGCTCATGGGCATCCGTGTCTCTGGCTACATCTCTGAATCCGGAATGACGAATTGTGGCTCAGGCTCGCTTGAACTGCTGGCTACAACTCTGAACATGGAATGAGAGATTGTGGCTCAGGCTCGCTTGATCTATCGTTGAAGCTTGTACATGACCACCATTTTCCCCCCTGTCAGGGACAAGGTGAGATGATGGTGAAAACTCAACTGCAAGTTTGCTCAATATTCTTGAACAAGTTCTAACATGTGTCGTAAACATCTTCTTGGCTGCTGATGCCCATTGCCAAGAAGCGATCCATCCAAGATGAATCTTGGTTCTTGCAGGAGGCTTGTTTCTGAAGCATCTGTCTAAAGAATGGGTGTGCCGACCACAGTGCTTGCATGGATGAAGATAAAAACAATGATCTTTCACATGGCCAACTCGATCACAGTGTTGGCATTTTACAATCTGATGTTGTTGTGGAACAGGATCTGGAACAAAATGCAGTGGAACCGTCATACAAGAATCAGTACTCCTAAATATGATGGGCTTGGTGTAGTCCGGAATATGAAAGGACACATCCTTGTCATATCCAAGACCAGTTCGGTGCTTGTTGTGGACAAGCTCTTCCCAAGGTCTGATGATGGGCTTGAGAAGTGCAGGCTGAACTGCTGCATCTGCATGTACATTTTCTCTAGTACAATGAACTGAATGTGAATCATCTGCAACTTTATCTTCTTTCTTTTGATGAGAGTCTTTCACAATCTTGTGAACAGAAACAGGTTCAGAAGAGTGACTCTTTTGCTGAAGTTCGTCTTGCTAAAGCTGAGATTCCAACTGCAAAAACTCAATCTTTTCTTGTGCATCTTGCAAACAAATCTGAATATTACAAAGAGCATCCTTGCTCATTTTTATCATATCATCAACATTTGAATGAATGAGGTTATTCAACAACACTAATACCTCATTGATTTTAGCCATTTCAACAACTTATGCTCAAAAAATGAAAGGGTGTCGGCTTCAACCGAAAATGCACCCATTTACAATGTGATGCAACAACAAATACAAATGACTCCAAAGAAGTTCCAACTATGGAATTCTCAAAGTACAAAATGTGCTCCTCAAATGATGGAGGGCAATCAACAATTTTTCAACAACTCAAGTACTGATAGCAACTATGAAGAAGCAATACAATGTCAACTCAATACAATATTTCTGCAAAATATGTGCAGCTGAAACACTAGTGTAAGGGGCCTTTAAAGCAGCTGAAATTTTCTTCAAAGAGCTATTTTGAAATGATGGCAAACTTGTCTTCAAATGTCAATTTCTTCAAAAAATCACCCTTCAAATCAATGCCACAAATCACAATGTAAATCTGCAATTTTCTCTATGTATAGTCCATCTGCTCACATGTCATTTTCTTCATTTCTGTTGTTCATGTCTCTTTTTCTCTCTCTCTGTTGTTTTTTTTTTTTAATTAATTAAAATTAATTAAAAAATAGACTAATGGGAATAGTTAAAAATGGAAGGGAAGGGGATTAATTAAAAGGAGGGGGAATTTAAAGAATGATGGGAAATTTATTTGAAATGGGAGGAGGCTTAAAATAAATTTAAAAAAGGGAAGGGAATTAATAATTAAAAAAGGAAGTAATTAAAAAAAGGGAAAAGGGATTATAATAGAAATAAAAGGGAATTTAATAAATTAAAAAAGAGAGGGGTTTAGCTTTAAAAAGGGAGGGGAGGGAATTATATTAAAATAAATTTAAAAGGAAAGGGAAGTATTAAAATGGGATGGGCGTATATTAAAAAAGAGGAGAGGAATTAAAAATTTTGAAAGGAGACGGAAGTATTATATGAGAGGGGAGAGGGGCTATTAATAAAAAAACAAATTTAAAAGAGGGATGGTGTAGTGAGATGTAGGGAGAAGAGGAAGCCGTTTTGAAGAAAGGAGCGGAGTTTCAAAGGGAAGGTTGAAAGGCCGCAGGGAGAGAGGTATCGCAGTGAGGTGGCGACTGCTGATAGCCGTAGAAGGGAGTCGTGGGGTGAGGAGTGTATATTAGCCGTGGTGAGCGGTGTGTGTTTGATGCAAAGCATGGGAGTGGTGAGAGGAGGGCGTAGGGAGAGTGTTTGAGTGTAGTGTGATGAGGGCGAAGGGCGAATGAGAGCAGGGTGAGCGGTAGGGCGAGAGTTCATAATTTTTTTTTTAATTTTTATTTATTTTTATTTATTTTTTGTTTAAAACAGCAGAGAGGAGTAAGAACTCTAGCAGCAGAATTTTTCTTTCAAATATATAGCAGAATTTTTCTACATACACAGCAGAATAATTTGCAGGGACTTGTAGACTTGCAAAAATGATTTTTCCAGCAGCAGAGAAACCCAGAATTGCAAAAATTTTCAATGAAAAAACTCAGAAATCTTTCTAGGAAAAACCCAGAATTTTCCATAAACTCATTTTAAACACTTTTCCAGCAGCTCCAAAATGGTGCAGAAATTAAAATGCAAAGATTTTTCAATGGAAAAATAAGCAGTGAGGAAACCTTCAGATGCACAAGGCTGCGTCTCCAAACCAATTTCTGAATGCTGCCAAGGATTTCAATGCCGTTTCTTTTCAAAACCACCGCCGGAATGCGCCAATTTCTTCAAACACTTCTCAATGCGAAAATGTCAAAATCATCGTCGCAAAAACTCTAAATGCTCGCAAAATGCATATATGCACAGGCCATAAACACAAATGACTCTCTCAATTTGGAGCAGGGCCAACAATCGCCTGCTCTGATACCATGTTAAACACCATGTTAAAGCACACACATGGTGTATGAGGATAATAAACACACACACACAAGAGACTCAACACAATGAAGGATAAACGTGAGGCTTTCATATTTTCCATTATACAAAGATGTACATTTATAGTACAATGGTGTGACTCTTGGTTTCATATTCCAAGGTCACTTGGACTCCATTGTGACTTTTCGCATTCCACACCTACCCATGTAGGATTAGGTGTTCCAACAAATACTAAAATAGAATAAAAAACACTAGAATGATTCTAGTGAAAAGAAAAAAGAAAAAAATCTACAAAATAATGCAATACCTATGAAATTCTGCAATAATAATTACCATTTTAGCACAAACTAGACCCCAACATAATGACACCGATGCTTTCTAATTCCACAAAAAATCACCGAAGAATCCGAATTTCAGGGAAAAAGCTCGTTTGCCATAATGAAATTCCAAACCCTAATAGAACACTAAAAACATGAAGCCACTTCAAAATTCCAAAGTTCAATAGTCCATTACCAACCACAACAACACAATCATAGCCTAACATCTAAAGCAAGAACCCCAATACCAAACCATTGCTAACTTAACACGAAACATTAACAAATTTGCATGAAACACATTGACATACAAAATGTTTAATATTACCAAACCACTAACTCAAAAAACATGAAGCCTTTTCCTAATGAGAAATAACCATAAAAATAACAACAACAAAAATGAACACAAAAACACTAAATATTTTCCCAATGTTAAACTCAACCATAACAATGAAAACAATAACAACAACAAAATTAAACCCTAACAAAAGAATACTCCTTTGAGATGATCAATGATATATCATTATTTAATGCTCAAAGTGAAAACTACAACAAAACCTAGAACAACACACCCATAAATGCTTTCCACATCACTACTTATAAGATTATTAGTGGTAAGAATACAATTAGACCCAATTAAAAAAATCTCACACCAAAAACACGATACCGCCACAAAATGTCAAACCCCACAAGAGTAGTAACGACAAAACAACACTACCTTAGCAATGACACTACCATATAAATACCAACGCATTGTCAAACCAAAATCAAACATTAGCAACTACCAAAAATCGTAAAATTTCATAGGCAATAACTTTCATAAAATTTAATATTTAAAAAAAATACATTTACATACCAAATCCAAATAAAGTTAAAAAAAAGTTTTAATATTTACCGAATGTCTTTTGGATTAATCACATTATCATTTGTTCATTGTCATTTCGCGCCATTTAATGTGGTTCATCCTCAGGCAACCTTTGAAATTTCTATCAACAAATGATAATGTGATAAATCTGAAATATGTTTGCTAAATTAATATGGATCACAAAAGTCTGAAATCAATGAAAAATTTAATATTTAAAAATAATTACAAAGCTTGATTATGCTAGTCAATTGGGTTTATAAACTTTAATATATTTGCTTTTGTAAAGTTTAATTATGCTAGTCAATTGGGTTTATCCTACGTGGTTAGGAGGAATGAGTGGGATCCTCCACACCAAGGTTCAATTCCCAAAAGTAGCATAGTGAAATTTGACTTTCCCATTTGGCCTACCTAATTGCTGTTGTGTCCGACATCATATTTAGAATATTTTTCTATGGGCTCTTCTTATTAATCCTCATAATTAATTTCGTCATTTTACTACCAAAAAAAAAAAATCAGTTGCTCCTATAGAATAAAAAGTCCATAATATATATCAACTATTGCAAAAGAAATTTTTTAATTTAATTAAGCAATAATTATAATTTTTAGTACGACAAAACCATAACAATACAATTGAAACAACGCATTGCGAGTGAAATCTACAGAAGCATTGAAAGGCCAAACCACACTTGAACATGAAGCATTTGCCAGACACCGCACTCCATGACAAACAAATACAGTAGATCCCCGTTACACCTTAAGAGGCCGTGGATATAGCAAGGTCTAATTATGAATTTAGGTTATGGTAAGTTCTGTTAATCTTGTACATTGTAAGAGGACCCAGCAAAAAATTCAAAGGGAAATTCATGAAAATCGAACCTAAACTCAAGGGACAACAGCCAAATATAACTTCAATTTTCATTCCCACTTCGTAACACTTGTGAACTCATGATAGAATGCAATGGAACCAGGATAAAATGTCACGAAAAAACAAACTGTTAAGACACTTGTTTGATAAACGTATTAACACAGATTACAATGCTCCAGCCCATGATTATATTTAGTACATTTTTTGATTGCAGAGATATAGGTAATGTAAAACCATATGTATTTGTATTTTATTTTTTAATGGGTGATGGTCAGAAGAACATTATATTGAAAAAAACATCGAACATTATATTAAAAAAAAAACTTCGGAATTTTGTAGTATCAAACTTCTTATTATTTGCTTAATTTTGGGGAATTTTTAATTTGCAAAAATTTTTGTAAATTCAGGTTACAGCAGTCAAACTTCTTCAGAAGTTTTTGGGTACATGTAATTTGAAGGTTTGGTCCATTCTCTGTGTGGCTGTTAGATTATAGGAATTTTAAGCGATTAAAAAAAAGAGATTCTAAATAATAAAAAAAGCACAATCCATGTTGAAAACTTTGTAAGCTATTAAAAACAATTCTGGATAGAGAGAAAAATAAAGCAGCTGCGAATACCACAAATTATGAGCACAAATATCTGCATTTACTCTAACTCCCATGTGAAACATATGTACGCCCGAATGCAAAGTCTCATAGAAAGACGGAGAAACTTCATAATTTCAAAAATCCAGAGCCTCAAATATTCCAAATCTCACTCAAGAGTCTCAGATTCCGATTTATCTGCTTGTTATTAATATCAAATATTGTTATTAACAAAAAGGGGGAATTATTACAATCTGCGTTCACAGCATAAATACTTAGCATGGGACTGCGGTCCTCACTTGTTGTGCTCGCCCTGGCTACTCGCTACCACCAAAGGGTTTCTTCACAGCGTCCATGACACTCTGTGTAGTGCCCTTAGCCTTATCCCCCGCCTGCATTAACATCATCCAAACTCAATTATTTTCAATACATTCAAAACCAAAGGAACATTCAAATTCAGTAGTTAATATGTTCAATCCCATCTTAAATCATATTCTCTACTAAAATTATCAATAACCTGTTGGAAGAGAGAGCCAGTTTGTTCTTTCCCTTGTTGGGCTTTTCCCATCATGGACTGACCCATTCCCTTCGTCGCGTCAGTGGCCTGAGAAGCCTTCTCCGCACTCATATCCTTCATCTCACCAGTCTTCTGTTGAGCAGTCCCCATCATCCCCTTGGCAAAACAAAAAATACAATGCCATCAATAACAGTAACCCAAAATCTTTAAACAGTACATTAAAAAAACAATGAGAGAGCAGACATAATATATAAAAATCGTTACTTGAGATGTTTGTTGAGCTTGTTCAGCCTTCTCCTGCCCATATTGCTTGTACTGCTCCGCCATCGCTGAGAATAAGAGAGTAGAGATTGATCGATGTCTTCAACGATAATGCAGTGCTCTGATTGGTAGTGATGTAATCGTGGAAACCAATGAAGGGAAGGGTTGTTTATAAATAGCAATTAAAAATCTTTGAAAGAGGCGCGGCCGCAGATATGTAAGGGAAGTAATTTAATCAGAATAAGAAGTTTGTGACAATATGGAATATTGGATTTTAAACTGTCAAACATATTTTTTGTTTTGTGTTATCCCTAGCTAGGTAATATAAACTGTCTATGTAAATATGAAGAGGTTGCTGTTATAGCACTCATCACAGGTTCAATTCCCTTCCCCGATCGGGGTGATGTATCTGGACATGTTATGAAAATAGAGTTTAAAAAAAAGGAAAAAAAAAAGTGAAAAAAGTGAAAAATTGAAAGGTACTAACAAACTTACCAAAAAAAAATGAAGATGTCTTGGAATTTGTGTCTATGTAAATATGAAAATGAGTTTGGAATAAAATTATGTGAATATGAGGATTTTGAAAAAATGAAATTGATCAGATTCTCGATTAAAAAATATATTAGGGAAAAAAAAATGAATGAATGAATGAAAAATGAAAATGAAGCAAATTCGGATCAGAAAATGAATAAAAATCCATGAAAGATAAATGAATGAAAATGATCAGACTCTAGATCTGAAAATATTCTAAATCAAAGAATCTGAAAATATTCTAAATCATAAATTTTTTAGCAGAAAATAAATCAAAAAAAAAAATCAGAAAGTTGGAATATAAATCAAAAAAATTTCTAAATCATAAAACTTTTGAGCAGAAAATAAATCAAAAAAAAAAAAAATTGGAAAATAAATCAAAAATTTTGAAGAAGCTTTTATTAAATAAATCAAAAAAGTTATCAAAAAGATTTTTATTTGAAATTTGGAAATAATTTTTTTAATAAAAACTTCTACTTAAAATTTTCCCATTATAATATTTATATAACACTCGACATGTTGAATTTGGAAGTAATTGTGACAGATCTGTAACTTGTAAGTTCCTTCGTAGCAAACGAAAGGAAGTTATTTTCCTTGTGAAAGCTCTCTATCATAAGTTTTCTACAATAATTGTGACAGATCTGTAAGTCTCCTAAAAATTTGACCAAACTTTATTATACTGTAAGTTATATTTTAGATTTTTTTTAACTAGTAGAGTTAATATTTATTTTTTTACGAATTTCAAAACAAAAGTCAAACATTTTGCGTGTAAAGGAGAGTTTTACTCAAACACTTGTGTATCACCTACCACCTACCACATATCCATGACATGCCCATTTAAACTTGTTTGGGTAATAAAGTTTGCGGTGAAGATAAACTACACTAATTGATTAGAAAAGTTTACTAAATCTTAATTCATGATACGCTGATTTAAATTTGGTTAGATAATAATGTGATAAAAATAAACTACATTAATCAAATAATTAATTTTTTTTATCAAAGATTAATCCAAAACACATTATGATTAATCTTAAACACATTTATTAACATTATAGATCACATCACAAAAGTCTTAACTATAAAGAGTTTTACACAAATTTAAATTAAAACGATTTAATTACAAAAATATAATGTATTATTGTGAAAAAGGATGCATCCAAGATTCTGGCGCAGTGGAATTTCTCTGCTAAATACAACTTCAGGTCGAGAATCTGGAAGATCAAAACTGTGCAGGCAGGTTGACATACTTATAGTTACAGGTCCTCAAGGATCAGTGCCTGTTCAATTCCATGACATTTGACTTTTCAAATTGCTAGGAATAAGTGATGGTATCCAAGAGAGCCATCCTATTGCTGATCAACACTCTGAACAATTTGTCGAGTTGCTTCTCAAAGGGAGCGATGCCTGCTTCCATATTTGCGAGGCATTTCTTCAAGGACTCAACGGATTGCTTTAATTCCAGTGCCGGACTGCCGCGTCGACGCTGTTAACCTCCTGTAATGGAGCCCGGGCGCCTTTGCTTCTTCTCCTATCGATATCTTCCTTCACTTTATGATGCAGGGACTGAAGCGCCGACGCCGATGAAGAATGGGCCTTGTTTGAATTCCCACTCGCTGGAGTCGCTAGAAGCTTCTCGCCTATTTGCCTCAGCATAGAGCTGCACTTGTCCAGTCTAGACTACTTTGTGGAAGAGGCCTGCAGATTCTGCGCCTCTTTCGTCACCATGAATTCCTTACAATTACCGAGCCCCGTCCAGGCTCTACAAAGTTGCCTGCCGCACATCGGATTATCAGAGAAACCTTCCAACCCACGAACGATCATCTGCAGCAATGCCTCGTATTCCTTGACATCACTAATAGTCTGTCTTAGCGCATTGCAAACATACTGTGGCCCAGGCGAAGGCCAGGGTTCAGAGCCCGGTGGTGGCTTTCTCTAGGCAAGCTTGAGGGCAACTATAGTAAGTTTCTTCTCGGGCGCTGCAGCCTTAGGAGACATGCTCATGTCCACACCATACGCCTTTTCAGAATCTCCATGGCCGTCTGGTTAATGGTTGCTGCCGCTGTTGCTCGTAGACTGGAGCGTTTCCATTCTTTCAACCCGCGGTTCGAAAGGCGAAACCCGTTTACGAGCCATTACGGAGACCACACGTGGAAAATTTGAATTGGTTCCATGCGCATAGAGAACGCTTTCTCATTGGCTAGGGTGAACAGTGTTTGCTCACCCCAAGCCCGCAATGGAAAACGCTCGCATAAATATGAGTGAGGGGAGCGCCTGAGATCGACACATCTCTCCTTTAAGTGATACGGCTCTCGACAGATGTCGCCAAAATTTGAAAGTGTGTCAGCCATCCCCGACGAACAAAGCGCATAAAGTTTGGCAATCACATGACAATAATGCACAACTTTCTCATGTGTATCTAAAAATGTGCATAGGAAAAAAGATGTTCGGTTAAGGGCTGAAGATGGTTAAAACATAACATAACCGACAAATACTAACGTAATTTTATTTAATGTATTATTAACTACATTTTTACCCAAAATAATTTTGGATGCATCAAATCTTGAAAAAAATTATATATTCGAGGTAGTGAAGTTGATAGAGATCTATATTTCCAAAAAAAATATTCTTACCCACTTTTAGAAAAGAACAGATAAAAAAAATCTATGATCATAAATAAAGATAAATTGCCCTTTTCAAAATCAAATGATAAGAATATTTAATGCATATTTACAAATTATTAGTTGTTTTATTTAATATATTATTAATTAGACTGTTACTCATATTGGAATGAGAAATAAGTTTGAATGCATCAAATGTTGACAAAAAATAGTCAAAGTAGTGGAGTTGATAAAAACACCTTAACCAATAAGAGTATGGTCTCAAAAAATTCTTGCTAAATGACATCAATGAAATGAAATTACAAGTTGATAGAGATTTATATGTCAAAAAAAAATTCTTGCCCACTTAGAAAAGAACAAATAAAAAAGAATTTTGTCATTATAAATAAAGATGAAATTACTATTTTCAAAATCAAATGATAAGAATATTTAATGCATATTCACAAAATGATAAGAATATTTAATGCATATTCATAAAATTATTAGTTATTTTACTTAGTATATTATTAATTAGACGTTACACATATTTGAATGAGAAATAAGTTTGGATGCATCAAATGTTGAAAAAAAATAGTCAAAGTAGTGGAGTTGATAAAACACTTTTTTTTTTAACTAGAACGGTTATATTATTGAGAAAGAGTGCTGATATGGCAGAGCCTATACAACCAGTACAAATAGATTCTCATTCAGAGCAGCTATTACATCAAAGTCGCCATTAGCCTTTTATGGGATAATGGTCATGTGCGGAGCTTCTGCATTTAGGCTTATCATTCCTTCGTGAAGCATACAGCCAATATTGGCCAGTCTATCAGCTTCCTGATTAAGGTCTCTGAGTATGTGGAAGGCTTTTACTGAGGGGATGTTCCTCAGTATTCTGTTAACTCTGGCTAGTTGCTTATTGAGCATCGGGTTCTTGAGATCCTTCTTGCTAACTATTGCTTTTATTATCACCTCTGAGTCTCCAAAGACTGCTATTTCACTTGGATTTACTTTTTTGACAATTTGACATGCTTTCCATAAACTTAAGATTTCTGCTTGGTTGTTTGATTTCAGTCCTAGGCCCCAACTGAATTCTTCTTTGTTCCCATTGGGGTGATAGATCACCCCGCCTGCACCGGATCTTCCCGGATTGCCCTTTGAGGCACCATCAAAGAAGACAGCATGCTTTCCTTGAGATTTCCACCACTGGTAAAATCTGTCCTCCGGGATTTGAATCTGCCAATTTTCCATGTAGACAGTGCGAAGATTTGCTGAGGAGCTGGTCTTGCCGGTGAAAGGAGCCAACCACAACCTTTCTTCGGGCCGAAGAGTATGATCCTCTTTGATCTGTGAGTGGGTCAAGGTATCTATAAGGAGGGATTTGGCTTGATCCGCCACTTTAGCTGCTGTCATTTCTTTATTGTTGAAGATGATTTCATTTCGGGCCAGCCAGATCTTCCAGCAAACATATTTGGGAGCGGCTGTCCACACCTTTTGCCATAAAGATTTGCTGGAAATATTGTAGGGGTAAGCTGCATTCCAAGTGAGAAACATGGAGTCAATCGTACAGTGAGTAGGAGTGTGCACATTCAGTCCAGCTAGAAAGAGATGCCAGACCTCCTTCACGAAGTCACATTCCAGGAACAGATGACCTGTAGTTTCCAGCGCTGCTTTGCAATGAGCACAACGGTGAGGACCTGCAATATTCCTCTTGCTTAGGTTTTCTCCTGTCAAGATTTTGTTTTGAAACAGGATCCAGAAGAAGAATTTAATTTTGGGAATGCTAAGTTTGTCCCAGATCAGTTTCCATACAGCCACAGGGTGAGTCGATTCTGTCCTGCTTTGAATTTGAAGGTATCCATGCTTTGCTGTGTAGACCCCTGTTTTCCCCCAGCCCCAGTGATCTGCAACGTCTAAGTGCACCGGGGCGTAGTCAGAGATTGCGCTTTTGAATAGAGCAAGCTGGGAATGTAAGTGCGCTGGTGGCATGGGAATGTTCCATTGTATCTAATTGCCATTGGTGTCCCAAACTGAAATATCATTTAGTTTCCTGATTCCTTTCGCTTTGAGCCAATCTCTGAGTTCTGCGAAATCATTGGATTCATTAAGAGGAGGGTGACCCAAAACGCTGTCTCTCCAAATCCTGATATTTTCCCCATTGCCTGGCACTTTGTATAAATGAGAAATGAAGAAGGGAATACCTCTGCTGCAGAGTTTCCACACTTGCGATCCTTTTGAGAGATTGTCAGCTGTGTATGAGGAAAGAGGTCGATTCTGTAGATATTTAATCCTGAAGATTTGACTAACCGGATGTTGAGGGTTATTAATTAGCTGCCACAGAAGTTTACAACCCAGAGCTAGGTTAGCGTTCTGGGGGTCTCGAATCTGCAATCCTCCTTCCAGTAGGGGGCGTTTCACAGTTTCCCAATTGATCAAGTGGAATTTGCTGTGGTTGCCGCGACCTCCCTTCCATAAAAAATTCCGAATAAGTCGTGCAATCTGATCTGAGATAGCTTTGGGGGCGAGCATCAGAGCTACCTGGTAAGTGGGCAACGCTGAGAGGACAGCCTTAATAAGAGTAAGTTTGCCCCCCGTGGAGAGCCAGAATCCTCCCCACGCGCCAATCTTCTTCTTAAATTTCGTTATGACGTCTTCCCAGAGCTGATTTCTATTGGATCTTAGCATGATTGGAAGTCCCAGGTACTTCAGCTTGTCCCATTCAGCAAAGCCAGTGAAGCCCAGATCGTTGGCAATTTTGTTAATGGTGAATTGATCAGTGTTCCAACCATATACATCACTCTTCTTCTCACTTATTAGCGCTCCGGAAATACTGCAGAACTTCTGGATAGTGTTTCTGAAGGAGTTTTCCACTCTGGCAGAGGCGCCCCCAAGAAAGATTGAGTCGTCAGCAAATAAGGCGTGATTCACTGGCTCAATGCCATTTGCGATTCTTATACCAGGGCTGTTTCCATTGTTTTTATCTTTGGTGAGCTTTCTGCTCAAGGAGTCTGCCATGAGAATATAGAGGAAGGGGGAGAGAGGGCAACCCTGTCTCAGCCCTCTGGTGGCCAGAAAGAAGTTCGCCGGTCTGCCATTGATCAATGGGGCAATCCAGGTCTTTCCTAGACAGGCTTTGATTAGATTTATGAACTCTTGACAAAACCCAAAGGAGGAGAGCACCCTGTACAAGAAGGATCTGTTAACTCTGTCAAAAGCATTGCACATATCTAATTTAATGAGCATACCTTGTTCTTTGCGGGCGTGACGGGAGTGCAGTGCTTCTTGGACTTGAATGACATTGTCCAGAATGTGACGGCCTTGCACGAATCCACCTTGAGCTGGAGAGATCAACTTTTGCAAAAGAGGTTTAAGTCTGTTCGCCAGGAGTTTGGCCATTATCTTATAGGAGGCATTACAAAGTGAAATTGGCCTATATCTATCAAAAGAGCCAGGGTTTGCTTCCTTGGGAATTAAGGCAAGGAATGTGGAATTGATTCCACCACCCACCTTTGCCTTTCTCATAATCCCTTGGGTCATTTTTAGCAGATCGGATTTAATTAATGCCCAACAAATTTTGTAAAAATGAATTTAAAATCCGTCGGGGCCAGGAGCTTTATCCTGCTCCATTGACCACACAATCTTGTGGATTTCTTCCTCCGAGACTGGTGTCAAAAGGAAGTTGTTGTCTTCAGGGTTGACCAGCTTCGGAATGTTTGATAGGAATTCAATAATGTCATCCTCACTCCCATTTCTTTCAGCACTGAGTATATTATGGAAATGTCCCTCTGCTGCGGCCTTAATTTGTTCAAAACCTTTACAGACCTGACCATTGGCTAAGGTGATTTCGTTGATATGATTTTTTGAAAGTCTGGCTGTGTACTGTTTATGGAAGTAAGCAGTGTTTCTGTCTCCAGCTTTTAACCAAAGGCTGCGAGACTTCAAGCGCCAATACTGCTCTTCGTTCCTGAAAGAATGGTAAACTCTCCTTTGCTCATTGTTTTCCACTATTAGGTCTGTTGGAGAAATGTCTTTTTTTTCCATATCAAATTGCAATTCTTCCAGCTGGAGAACAACCTCTTTTCTCTGAGAAGTGGGCGTTTTATTGGCTTTTTTAATCCAGTCTTTTAGAGCCTTTTTTGTACTCTTTATCTTCTGCTCCCATACGTAGCTAGGAGAGCCCGTAATCTCTGTTTTCCAAGCAGATTGCACTGTTTCATGGAACCCATCTATTTCTGCCCAGAGAGGGTTAAACCAAAATGGCAGAGGGCCTAGGTCTTCTTCATCTTTAATACACAGAAGAATTGGTTTATGATCAGATGTGAGTTTTGGTAGAATCTTGGTTAGCACAATTCTGTTGTCCAGCATAATGGTGCTACTGAAAAGGAACCTGTCCAATCTTGCTGAGATGTGTTCTCCCGCTGTTCTATTGTTAGTCCACGTATAAGCTCCTTTAACAGGCTTGAAGTCTACAAGGTCCCACTGTATAATAAGATCTTCTACAATGGGAAGGAAGGGATCCCTTGAAGAGCTCCCTCCTCTCTTCTCATTAGGATCCAACACTATATTCAGGTCACCTCCTAAAATTAAATTTTGCAGATGGTGAAGCTCTAGAAAGGCTGAGAGTGACTTCCAGCACTCTTTCTTTTCCTCATAATGTACAGGAACATATAAATTGAACAATGCCAGAACTGTGTTACTTGCTTTATGTCGAAGTTCAGTAAAAATCCAGTGTTGAGATTCATGGGATCTTTCTAGTGAAAAAAGGTTTTGAGACCAGAAGGTACCTATTCCCCCTGCTATTCCTCTTGCACTGATTGTCTTTCCTGAGTCAAATTTCCACTTGGTGTTGCTTATGTTCAGGAGGTGCTCCCCCTCTATTTTTGTCTCTTGAAGCATTAGGATGTCTGCGGATTCCGTTTTCAGTAGATCTTTGATTGCTTCTGCCTTAGTGGGATTCCCCAAACCCCTACAGTTCCAAGAGACCATCTGCATCATTTAACACTGGAGGGGATAGGTCCACCCCCCTTGGGGGTCCTTAGTCTGGTATTCCTTCCTAGAGTCATCTCAATGGTGGACTGGCTGCCTAGGGTTTTTTGTCTTTCAGATTCCTCTTCCCTAGTTTCTCTATTAGATTTCCTACCAGCTCTCTTAGATGGCCTCTCAAAGGTCTCATCATCCGAGGATCCCAAAATTTCTGTGTTCTTCTTTTTAGCCTTAATGATATCTGCATAAGAAGGGGAAGAGGTGTTACCTTGAGAGGGGATTAAGATGATACCAGTTTCTGGAGCTGTGGTGTTGTTCGTCGGGGTTGATCCATCCGGCTCTGCTTCTGGAGGGTCTGGCTGGGGGGTTAGAGATTCAAAGGGGTTCTTATCTGCTTCTGTACTGACTTTGTCCTTGCTTCCTGCTGCTTGGGTGTTTGCATTTTCTTGACCTGCTTTGTTCTCCACTCCTTTGCCCTTGTTTTTGTTATTCTGTCTGCTGTTTGATGGCTTCTTAACTTGGTTCCAGTGCTCTCCTTTTTCTTTCTCTGCTAGCTCTTCATTTTTTTTCTTGCAATACCTGGCGAAGTGCCCGTGTTCATGGCAATGTCGGCATTTGAATGGAAGCTGCTCGTAGTCAAGCTCCTGAATGTGTGACCAATCTGCTACCGTGAGCTTGATGGCTTCAGGCAGCCCGACTTCAAGGTCTACTTCGACACAAATGCGAGCACAGGAATACTGATCCTTCCTTGGCGCCTGGTCGATATATTTCCCTAGGGCGTTGCCAATCGACTGCAGAGATCTCTGATTCCAGCAGTGGAGGGGGAGGTGGGGAAGTCTCACCCATACTGGCACCGCCGTGGGCACATCCTGAGCGGGGTCGAAGTCTGGCGACCATTTGTTCAGATAAAGACCTCGAGGGCCCATAAAGTATGGCCCGTTTCGGAAGATCAAACTTCTGTCTTCCACATTATCAAAGACGAAGACAAAAAAGCCTTTCCCCACGAAGTGACTCTTGATGCTCTCCTTAACCAGGGGAATCCAATTCCTATTAACCCAATCGTCGACAGCCTTCGGGGAGGGCCAAAGCCCAGTGAACTGGCCAATAAGGCCCCTCTCTGCCAGATTCAGGGCAGATCTGCACGTTTCCTCCACTGGCAAAGACACCGTGGGAATGCTAGCCAGTTTCTTCACGAATTTCTGCTGGGAGCCTGAAGGGGGCCGATTGCCCAAGGCAGCAACGAGGGAGATGAAAGCAGCGAGCTCCGGGGAAGAAGGAGAGGAGGCCGCAGGACCTCCACCGGGATCCATGATGGGGAGACCGCTCCAGGGGGCGCCGACCAGGCGCAGCTAGGGCTGCAGCAGGTCGAGCATGAGCGCGACAAGTTATCAAGCGTCGTTGTGGTGGAGTTGATAAAACACTTTAACCAACAAGAGTATAGTCCTAAAAAAAATTTTATAATCACTTTTCAATGACATAAATGAAATGAAATTACTATTTTCAAAATCAAATGATACGAATTTATGGAGTTTTGGATAGACATTGATGGAGTGAGCGCTTAAGACACTTTTTTATGTGAAATCATTGATTCTTTTTTATGTGAAATCACATGTTCAATTTCTCACTTTTTAATGTCAAGTTACTGGTTTTCTTTGATTCGCCCCAATCAAAGTGATATATTTGGACATGATGATGAAGATGTAGTCCTACCCCGCAACTTTTTAAAAAAATCGAATGATAACAATATTTAATACACATTCCCAAAACTATTATTTATTCATAAATAACTACAAATTATTCAATCAAATAATAAGAATATTTAATACACATTCATAAACCTATTACTTATTGAAAAATAAGTACAAATTCGTGAATATATTTAATTGCTTGAGATTTGTTGTAATTTTAACCATATAGATGGAAAAATAGAGTGTATGGTTGATTGTACTTTTAACTCAACATCCTGAATTTTTTTTTTGGGTTCCATTATATTTTAATACGATACCTGTTTTCTAAGGTTTTATATTTCACTACGGCTTTATGTTCTTAGTGTTGTGAGTTCAAATATTAAAAAAATGTCAAACCTAAATGTTAATTCTTTTAATGTTAAAATAAAATTATTTTTTATATTTAAAATAAATTTGGTTTCTCTACAACAATTTATAAAAGAGATTATAAGCCCACAAGATTTAATAGTTACTAGTGAAATATTTACAATCCAAAACTTTGTCATATGAAACAAAAAAATAAAAAATAAAAAAATTCATAGACAATATAAGTAAAAATGAACAAAAATATTTGTTAGAATAAATGATGAAACAAAATAGAATTGGGATACTTGGCTCTACTCAACCATCTAAATGTGAACTAACAAATAATATGATTAATCCAAAAGACGTTGAAACCATCTAAATGTGGACCAACAAATATAAAGTTTAATATTTAGTGAATGTATTTTTAGATTGCTCACATTATCATTTGTTGATCAGTGCAAACCATCTAAATGTGAACTAACAAATAATATGATTAATCCAAAAAACGTTGAAAGCATCTAAATGTGTACCAACAAATTACTCTAAAAAAACATTGAATAAATCATCGAAAAATTCTGAAATCAATGAAAATTTTAATATTTAAAAATAATTATAAAATTTACTAGTCAATTGGGTTTATAAATTTTAATATAATATTTTAGGTTATAATCTTGTACATTGTAGGAGGACCCAGCCAAAGAGTCAAAGGGAAATTCATGAAAATCGAGCCTAAACTCAGGGGACAACAGCCAAATGTAAATGCCCACTTCGTAACACTTGTGAACCCATGATAGAATGCAATGGAACCATGATAAAACGTCATGAAAAAACAAACTCTTAAGACAATGATTTGATAGAAGTATTAACGCAGATTACAATGTTCGAGGCCATGATTATATTTAGGACATTTTTTTTTTTTGACACTGCGAAAGAAATAGAAATAGGTAATGTAGAATTATATTTGGTATTTTTAATGGGATGATTAAAAGAAAATTAATGGCTATGGTCGAATAGTTAAGTAAGGAGGTTTGGCCCATTATCCGTGGTTATGATCATATTCAATTCTTGAAACAAATCGAATTTATAAAAGTAAACAAGTACACTCACGGTCCATGTTTAATTTAATTAGCCTCACCATATTCAGGTCACCAAAAACTGTGCATAGCCATCATATTGTTGTAACAGAAAATTGTACTGACAATTAGATCCTACCAGATATAGCACTGAAAACTGCATAGTCATTTATGAAGCCTTTTATAGGCCAATACAAGAGCTTCTAAATAAACAAAAAAGCACAATCCATGTCGAAAACTTTGTAAGCTATCTAAAACAAATCTGGATAGAGAGAAAAATAAAGCAAGTGCGAATACCATAAATTATGAGCACAAATATCTGCATTAACTCTAACTCCCATGTGAAACATATGTACTCCCGAATACAAAGTCTCATAGAAAGACGGAGAAACTTCATAATTTCAAAAATCCAGAGCCTCAAAAATTACAAATCTCACATCCAGAGTCTCAGATTCCTATTCATCTGCTTGTTATTAATATCAAATATTATTATTGACAAAACTGGGAGAATTATTACAATCTGCCTTCTCCAACATAAAGTCTCTCAGAATGGGACTGCAGTCCTAACTTAATTTCCTCGCTACCACCAAAGGGTTTCTTCACAGCGTCCATGACACTCTGTGTAGCACCCTTTGCCTTATCCCCCGCCTGCATTAACATCATCATCCAAACTCAATTATTTTCAAAACCAAAGGAACATTCAAATTCAATAGTTAATATGTTCAATCATATTCTTTACTAAAATTATCAATAACCTGTTGGAAGAGAATGTTTTCATAGGTACAGTTTCATGAATGCAACGCATGTGTCAAGAGAACTCAAGAAATTATTTTGAAATTAATATATATATATTCGCAAATAGTTATCCATCAATTTTTGTAACTTGATAAATTCATATTTACAAACATATCACACCAGAGAAAAATTGACTCAATGTAGAGGCGACTAGTTGATAAAGCATATCATGCATTCCATCCAAAATTGTTTTGATCTTGAACAAATATAACAATGAAATTGAATCAATGTAAAGGGTGTGTAAAGGCGACTAGCAGATAGAGCATATCATGCATTAAATCCCTAAGTGCTTTAATCTACAACAAATCTAATGTACTTCACTGTGTTTTAAAAAAATGCTTTATTATATTTAAATAAATAAACTTGGAATAAATTATAAAAGAGAGCAACCTATTTCAAGAAAAAATTACTTCACTGTGTTTTAAAAAAATGTTTTATTATATTTAAATAAATAAACTTGGTAAAATTATAGAATAATTTATAAAAGAAAGCAACCTATTTCAATAAAAAATTACGAAAAAAAACTCATAAGTTTAGTAATGACTTTATTATGATTCAAAAGATTTTCATGTCAAAAAAAAAAAAAAAAAGTCTATAACTAATATAACACAACCAAAAAAAACAATTTGAATGTTCCAAGTGTTAAAAAATAGTAAACTTAGAATATGGCAACTAAGCTAGTAGACTATTTGGAAAATAAAAACATAATCTTATTCAATGCACTAGCAACCAAATTCTTGTCCATGCTTGAACTAGAAACAAGCCTTATATGCATCAAATGTTGAAAAAGGGAAATGGTTGGGCTATAGTAGTGAAGCAAATAAAAACCTCAACAACAACAACATGATATGAAAGGCAACTCTTACACACATTTTCGGGAAACATGAACAACAAGAAATTTTATGGCCATAAGATGGAATAACCACTTTCAAAATAAAAATGGACTGAGCCAAGATTGCACAAACAGGACAAAACACACAAAGAAATAAATCATACACAGGAAACACAGAAGTTTACCGTGGTTCACCCAACCAATCTGGGCTACGTCCACACAACATAGGCATCGGCAATTCTTTATTAATCAAACAGGAGATTACAAACTCTCACACACACAAACCATCCGTATGGATACCTGTTTTATAGCAAGGAGAATCTAACTGCCTCATAAATCCTCTCACATCAAATTTAGGATGCATTAACTCCCTCCCAACAAACTGGAGCTAATCTAGGAACTAATTCCTAATTTTTGTCACCTACTGAGATTTTTTCCTATTTTAATGAAAAACAGAAAATCTCAACAATCTCCACCTTGACAACAATTAGCCTGATGCCCTGTTCTTTATTATTTTATCTTTTCTGCAAGCCAAGAGAAGCCAAACACCAACGCAGCTTCTCCAACAAAATTGGTTTCGTGAACATGTCTGCACAGTTTTCCTTTGTATGCACCTTTTCAAGAGAGACTCCCCTTTCAGTGATAACCTGTCTTACAAAATGGTACTTGATCGGTATATGCTTTGATTTACTATGATAGGCCGGATTCTTAGCCAAATGTATTGCACTTTGACTATCACAAAGTAACCTGATGTTGTCCCGTAACCTACCAAACTCACCAAGCAAACCTTTCAACCAAACCGCCTCTTTGCAAGCATGCGAAGCAGCAATGTATTCTGCTTCAGTAGTGGATAAAGCAACAATGTTTTGTAGCTTTGACATCCAGCTAATAGCTCCACCTACAAGAGTAAATACTTACCCTGAAGTTGACCTTCTCTTATCCAAATCACCTGCAAAATCGGAATCAACATATCCGCAAACAAATTCACTACTCTTATTGTAAGTAATACAATAACTACTTGTGCCTCTCAAGTACCGAAGCACCCATTTCACTGTTGACCAGTGTTCTTTACCCGGATTTTCCATATACCTGCTGACAACCCCAACTGCATGTGAAATATCTGGTCGAGTACAAACCATCACATACATCAAACATCCTACTACATTGGCATATGGAATTCGAGACATATAATCCTTTTCTTCATCTGTATTAGGACATAAACCCGAAGAAAGCTTAAAATGGGAAGCGAAAGGGACTGACACAGGCTTCACATTATTCATACCAAACCTCAAAAGTATTTTCTCAACATACTTCTGTTGTGATAGCCACAGCTTACCATTGCTCCTGTCTCTGAAAATCTCCATGCCCAAAATCTGTCTTGCTGCTCCTAGATCTTCCATATCGAATGTCCTTGCCATCTGAGTCTTCAACCTGTTGATTTCATTTAACCAAATGAGATCACAAATGTAATGAGAAAATTTCACAAAGCATGGGAGTAACATGTCCTTTGACTATTTGGGATATTTATAATAAAGGTGGACTGAGAGAAAAAAAAAAATTATAAGTGCTGAAATCAAGTATTTAATGATTGATAATTTAAGAGAGGAGCATCAAATGAAATCCAATCTCATAAAATAACATTTCATACATGGAAGAAACAATTAATAATAGAGAAATACTGACAAGGAAATGTAACACATGAATTTCCTACTAAATTCTCATTAAACACTATAAATACATTCAAGATTTCTTAAACATATCCAAACTAAACATATCCTTCCAAACATTTGTTCACTGTGTCAGTTTTCCCATTAGATTGAGGATGATATGATGAGCTATGAGCTAATTGAGTACCCAAACAAGAAAATAATTCCATCCAAAATTTTCCTGTAAAAATGGGATCTATGTCGCTTACAATAATATTTGTGTTTCCATGTAGCTTTTGAATTATTTCCATAAATGCAATAGCAACCGTATTGGCTTTAAATGGATAAGATAATGCATAAAAGTGTGCATACTTGGTAAGTCTATCAACTACCACCATGATGACAGTCTTTCCTTCAAACTTGGGTAAAGTTGTGATAAAATCCATTGAAACCTCCTCCCAATGTTGACATGGAATGGATAAAGGTTGTAATAGACATGTGGTCTTAATTGTCTCAACTTTATGTTGTTGGAAAACCAAACATTTTGCCACAAAATTTTGAATATCAGATTTAAGGCCATCCCAAAAAAATCCCTTCTTAACCCTGTGGTATGTTTTTAAAAATCTTGAGTGCCGTCCTAACAGAGAGGTGTTAAATTCCAAAATAATATTTTGTTTGAGTTGGGAATTATTACAAATATATAAATGATCTTTGTACCATTATGAATCTTTTTTCTAGCTAAATGTTTCAGATGTACTAGGATCTTGCTGCAACTTTTGAATGAGTGTCCACACGTCTTCATCATTCTTCCATTCATCCCTTACTTCGGTTATCCACTTAGGTTGGATAATATAAATGGCACAAAGAAATTCTTCCACATCCTCATCGTTTCTTGAGAGTGCATCGACAACAACATTTTTCTTCCCTTTTTTGTAGATGATTTCAAAGTCATAACCCAACATCTTTGTGACCCATTTTTTCTCCTCTGCTGAAGATAATATTTGTTCCAAAATGTATTTAATACTATCATGATCTATTTTTACATTGAAGTGTCTTCCCATTAGGTAAGGTAGTCATTGCTTTAATGCATGTAGTATTGTCAGCATTTCCTTCTCATAAATAGGTTTCAATAAATACTTTCCTTTGATTGGATGACTTTCAAAATCAATGGGTATTCCTTTTTGCATTAAAACCGTACCAATTCCATTTCCTGAGGTATCACATTCCACAGTAAACATGTTTGTGAAGTCTAGCATAGCTAAGACCGCTGATTGGCACATTTCCTCTTTAAGATGTTCAAAGGTTGTAGTTTCTTCTAGAGTCCAAGAAAATGCATCTTTCTTCAGTAATTATGTTAAATGTGCCGATATTCTCCCATAATTCTTAAAAAACTTGCAATAATACCCTTTTAACCCTAGAAATCCTCGAATATGCTTTATGGTTGTAGGGATTTTCCATTCCTTAATGGATTTAATTTTGTTAAGGTCTACCTTAACACCCTCATGAGATACAATATGACTCAAATATTCCACCTCATGTACTCCAAAGAAGCATTTGGAGGTTTTTTCATATAATTGTTTCTCCTCCAAAAGTTTTAGCACCATGTAAACATGTTGAACACGATCCTTCCAAGACTTGTTGTAGATAAGTATATCATCAAAATATGCTAACACAAATTTTCTAAGAAAGGTTTTGAAAATGGAATTCATCAAACCTTGAAATGTGGAAGGTGCATTAGTAAGGCCAAAAGGCATGACCAAAAGTTCGTAATGACCATCATGAGTTCTGAATTATGTTTTCAAAAGTTACATATTTTTATCTCATAAACAGTTACCGGACAAATGACCCTCCATGCTCTCTACATAGAGATCATGGACCAATCAGGTGTTAAGCCACGAATCAAGTGTCGATAATACCGAGGAGAGAGATAACCGTCGAATCACTACAAATCGTGACTGTTGGATTATAAGTTACAAATGTACATTGTAAAGAAACACACTTTACCTAACTAACAATATTTTCAGAAGCACATATTAAGACATATACCGTTTTAAATGAAAATAAAAATGAAACTTAATGGTAAACATGACACTAGATGGGATAGGTCACATTTTCAATTCTTATCTAATCTAATCTTGATCAAATATCTTGTGCTTTATTGCAAAGGTAACCACCCCAAACTCATGTAAGTTTTGAAACTAAACAAAATATTTTCTAAGTTCCCATAAACTAGTTTTTGAGAAACAATATTTGAATAATGTGAAGCTTAACACTTTCTCAATATTTTTTATGTTTGCTACAATCGAATAAAAAACACGATAACAATTCTAGTGAAAAGAAAAAAGAAAAAAATCTACAAAATAACGCAAAATCTATGAAATTTTGCAATAATAATTACCACTTTAGCACAAAAAATCACCAAAGAATCCAAATTCCGAGGAAAAAGCTTTTTTTCCATAATGAAATTCCAAACCCTAATAGAACACTAAAAACATGAAGCCACTGCAAAAATCCAAAGCCCAATAGACCATTACCAACCACAACAACACAATCAAAGCCTAGCATCTAGAACAATAACCCCAATACCAAACTATTGCTAACTTAATACAAAACATTAAAACAAATATGAAAATCATTGACATACAAAAGGTTTAATATCGTCAAACCACTATGAACAACAAACAGCATAGTGGAGAGAAGTGGGATAGCCAAATTTCTCCCTAACACAAAAAAAAAAAGAATGAAGCCTTTTCACAATGAAAAATAACCATAACAACAACAACAACAAAATTGAACACAAAAACACTAAATCTTTTCCTAATGTTAAACTCAAACATAACAATGACAACAATAAAAACAACAAAAAATTAAACCCTAGCAAAACAATGAACCTCATCAATGATAATAATATCATTATTTAATGCTCAAAGTGAAGAATACAACAAAACCTAGAACAACACAACCATAAATCTCTTCTGCATCACTACTTATAAGATTATTAATGGTAACAATACAATCAATCCCAATTTAAAAAACGCTCACATCAAAAACATGATACCACCACAAAATGCCAAACCCCACAAGACTAGCCAACACAACCCTACCTTAGCAGACATTACCAAAAAAATAGCAACTCATTGTCAAACCAACATCAAACATTAACAACTACCCAGAAATCATGAAATGTCATGGGCAAAACCCTTTTATAAAAATTAATATTTGAAAAAATTACATTTACATATCAAATTCAAATCAAGTTTAAATAAAGTTTAATATTTAGTGAATGTATTTTTGGATTAATCACATTATCATTTGTTTGTCCGTTCAAATCCTCTAAATGTGAACCAACAAATATAAAGTTTAATATTTTGTGAATGTCTTTTTGGATTGATCACATTATCATTTGTTGGTTGGTTCAAACCATCTAAATGTGAATTAACAAATAATGTGATTAATCCAAAAAACGTTGAAACCATCTAAATGTGAACCAACAAATAATGCGATTACTCTGAAAAACATTCGATAAATCAGTATAAATCACAAAATTCTGAAATGAATGAAAAGTTTCATATTTAAAAATAATTATAAAATTTACTAGTCAATTGGGTTTATAAATTTTAATATAATATTTTAGGTTAGAACCTTGTACATTGTAGGAGGACCCAGCCAAAAAGTCAAAGGGAAATTCATGAAAATCGAGCCTAAACAAAGGGGACAACAGCCAAATGTAAATGCCCACTTCGTAACACTTGTGAACCCATGATAGAATGCAATGGAACCATGATAAAACGTCACAAAAAAACAAACTGTTAAGACAATGGTTTGATAAAAGTATTAATACAGATTACAATGTTCCAGGCCATGATTATATTTAGAACATTTTTTTTGACACTGCGAAAAAAATAGAAATAGGTACTGTAGAATTATATTTAGTATTTTTAATGGGATAATTAGAAGAAAATTAATGGCTATGGTCGAATAGTTAAGGTGGTTTGGCCCATTATCCGTGGTTATGATCATATTCAATACTTGAAACAAAATCGAATTTATAAAAATAAACAAGTACACTCACGGTCCATGTTTAATTTAATGAGCCTCACCATATTCAGGTGAAAAACAATTCTGGATAGAGAGAAAAATAAAGCAGCTGCGAATACCACAAATTATGAGCACAAATATCTGCATTTACTCTAACTCCCATGTGAAACATATGTACGCCCGAATGCAAAGTCTCATAGAAAGACGGAGAAACTTCATAATTTCAAAAATCCAGAGCCTCAAATATTCCAAATCTCACTCAAGAGTCTCAGATTCCGATTTATCTGCTTGTTATTAATATCAAATATTGTTATTAACAAAAAGGGGGAATTATTACAATCTGCATTCACAGCATAAATACTTAGCATGGGACAGCGGTCCTCACTTGTTGTGCTCGCCCTGGCTACTCGCTACCACCAAAGGGTTTCTTCACAGCGTCCATGACACTCTGTGTAGTGCCCTTAGCCTTATCCCCCGCCTGCATTAACATCATCCAAACTCAATTATTTTCAAAACCAAAGGAACATTCAAATTCAATAGTTAATATGTTCAATCATATTCTCTACTAAAATTATCAATAACCTGTTGGAAAAGAGAGCCAGTTTGTTCTTTCCCTTGTTGGGCTTTTCCCATCATGGACTGACCCATTCCCTTGGTCGCGTCAGTGGCCTGAGAAGCCTTCTCCTCACTCATATCCTTCATCTCACCTGTCTTCTGTTGAGCTGTCCCCATCATTCCCTTGGCAAAACAAAAAATACAATGCCATCAATAACAGTAACCCAAAATCTTTAAACAGTACATTAAAAAAAGAGAGAGAGAGCAAAGATAATATATAAAAATCGTTACTTGAGATGTTTGTTGAGCTTCTTCAGCCTTCTCCTGCCCATATTGCTTGTACTGCTCCGCCATCGCTGAGAATATGAGAGTAGAGATTGATCGATGTCTTCAACGCTAATGCAGTGCTGTAATCGTGGAAACCAATGAAGGAAAGGGTTGTTTATAAATATGAGTGAGGGGAGCACCTGAGATCGACACATCTCTCTAAGTGATACAGCTGTGGACAGATGTCGCCAAAATTTGAAAGCGTGTCAGCCATCCTTACGAACAAAGCGCATGAAGTTGACCAATCACACGGCAATGATGCACGACTTTCTCATGTGAATATCTAAAAATGTGCATAGGTGATACAAATAAAGGGAAAAAAAATGTTTGGTCAAGGGTGAAGATGGTTAATAACGTAATTTTATTTAAAGTATTATTAACTACATTTTTACCCAAAATAATTTTGGATGAATCAAATGTTGAAAAAATTATATATTCGAGGTAGTGAAGCTGATAGAAATCTATATTTCCAAACAAATTCTTACCCACACTTTTAGAAAAGAACAAATAAAAAAGAATCTTATGATCCTAAATAAAGATGAAATTACCACTTTCAAAATCAAATGATAAGAATATTTAATGCATATTCATAGAACTATTACTGGTTTTATTTAATATATTATTAATTAGATTGTTTTTTTTTATATATAAGAATGGTTATTGGATTATATTAAAAACTTGGCATAAATGCTTCAATTTGGAGAACAAAATTTGGGAGCAAAGCCCAGAGTGTCTCTCCAATCAGGAGAATCATGATGCTTATGCTTATGTTCTAGATCTTCTTACATGCAACAATGACGTCAATTTCTGTGATTTTCCCAAGCTTGTGAATACAAAAAAATTGTTTCAATAAAAAGCAGAAGAACATGGTAGATAGATAGTTAAGGAATTGGATCCCATGTTTCGTCTTTGTCCCTTAGAATAGATCCAATAGATAAGAGGACTGCCTTATTTGCTTCTAAATCCGTGTCCTTATTGTTCGCTCTCAGCACATGGAAGAATTTCAAGTTCTGAAAGGATTTTACCAGAACTTTGATTCTTGAGATCAACCTTGCAAATCTTAGATCCAACGGAGAAGAATTAGTCACTATAGTTTTTATAATAGCCTGTGAATCCCCAAATACATTTGCATCACTGATGTCCAAGTCTTTGAGATACTTGAGGCCTTGGAAAAGTGCCAATGCTTCAGCTTGAATGCTAGAAGTGTGGCTTAGGCCCTAGGCGAAGCTGTGAGTCATTATGCCATTTGAATTCTTTATGACTCCTCTTGCACTGGCGCTTCCTGGATTGCCCTTGGCTACCCTGTCAAAGAATAGAGAGTGCCTCATTTGTTTGGAGATCCAGTCTTGAAAATATTTTTCATTTTCTCTTAATTGCCACTCTTTGGGGGGGTGATGATACTTACATCTTTTTGGAATTGAAGATCAAGTGAAGCACCCCAGTCTATGTCTTGCTGACACAAGTTTGAATCGTCCTTTTGCTCTCCCAGACATTCTTTCAATTGACATTTTATCTTGACCCCAACATACTTAACATCCTGCTCTTTATTTCTGAAGATCCTTTTGTTCCTCCTGAGCCAAATCTGCCAGCTAATGATTTTTGGAAGGGAGGTCCAAGTAGCTTTGATCAACTTGTTTTTTGGGAAGGGGCCAGGATATCCGAGCAACCAATTTGCGAACAACTCAGGAATGGAACTGGGGAGTGCGAAATTGGATCTGTAATTACCTAACAGCTCAAGCTAGATTTGTGATGCAAATTTTCACTCCAGCATAAGATGATGGGCGCACTCGACATTTCCTCTGCACAAGATGCACCTTGAAGGACCATAAAATCCCCTCTTCTTCAATCTGTCACCTGTCAATATTTTCCTATGACACAGCAGCCAACAGAAATAGTCGATTTTTGGGATGGAGGAATAGTTCCAGATCCCTTTCCAAGGTGCTAGATCCGGTGGAACGTGAGGTTGCTCCAACAGCTTAGCATAACCCTGCGCTACAGAGAAACCTCCAGCCAATGAACCCCAGCCCCAAGTATCTTTCCTCCTCACGTGAGTGGGAGCCATACTATGCAGTAGAGAAAAAAACATAACACAATCCTTTTGGAGTTCCGGGGGTGCCTCGATTTGTTTCCAATTCGCCCAATTTGCACCATGCCATAATGAAATATCCCAAAGTGTTTTATAGCTGGCATCTTCCATCCATGTGTGCAACGATTATAGGGAGTTGCACTCTGCCAGAGGACCTTTATTCATAATTCGATTTGTCCACAGGTTTATACTTTTTCCATTTCCGGGAATCCAAAATGCACGAGCCTTAATCAGAGGGACGACTTTAGCGCATAAGATGAGGAAGGATGATTTGATTTGAGGGAGGGGCTTGTCCAAGCAGCGATTTCTCTTGCCTTTAAAATATTTCTTCCACAGCGCCAACTGTGCCCAGCCAGGGTTGGGGGCAATGATTCGCCATAAAAGAATTTCTCCCATAGCTATATTATGGGAGCAGAGGCTTTTAAAGTTCAATCCCTCCTCCATTAGTGGTTTGGAGACTGTTTCCCAATTGATGAGGGGTATTTTTTTCTCATTCTTCTTACCTCCCTTCCAAAAAAATTGATGAATGTAATCCTCCATCTTTCTGAGGATGCCAACAGGAGCTATAAGAACAAAGAATTAGAATAAGGGGAGGCTGTTGAGCACAACTTTGATGACCACCGTCTTGCTAGCAATATTGAGCGAGGAGAATCCCCAGGCCTGAAATTTGTTCTTGAATTTCTTGAGTTGGGGAAGCCAATCTCTACTGAAGGCCCTCTTGAGAAATACAGGAAGACCAAGATACTTGAAATAATTCCAGGATGAGGAGGCATCAAATCCAAAGCATCTGGAAATAGAATTGAGCGAGGAGGGCGAGATGATCCAACAATAAATGTGGCATTTTCCATTATTTAGTTTGCTTCCAGACTCCTCACAAAATTCGTCCAGCACTCCTTTGAACCTGGAAGCCAAAATCATAGTGGCAGCACCCAGCAACAGGGTGTCATCGGCAAAGAGGGCATGATTAATGTTTTTAATCCCTCTTTCTATACTTAGTCCAATGATCTCCTAGTCTTGTTGCTTCTTATCAAGGTAAAAGCTGAGGACAGAAGCTTGAAGGACGAACAGGAGAGGTGAAAGAGGACACCCCTTCCTAAGTCTTCTTGAGGCTTTGAAGAAGTCAGCAGCTTTGCCATTCACCAGGGGAGAAATCTAGGGCTCTGAGATACAATCCCAAACCCAATTTATAAACCTTGATCCAAACCCAAGATTATGCAAGACATCCAACAGAAAATTGTGTCTAACTCGGTCAAATGCATTTTCTAGATCAAGTTTGACAACCATACCTTTTTCGTTGTGTTCCAGACTTGAGTGAATCACCTCTTGGACTAAGATGAAATTGTCCACAATCTGCCTACCATGAATGAAGCCCCCTTGATTCTATGGAATAATTTTGGGGAGGATGTGCTTCAATCTACTAGCGATCACTTTGGTAATCAACTTGTAGCCTATATTACATAGAGAGATTGGACGAAATCTGTTGAAGGAATTGGCTCCTTTCTCCTTACGGATGAAGGCAAGGAACGTGGATTTAGTACTGCCTCTAATTTTATGACAAAATTTGGATTTTAAAACCATTTTAAGGAGGTCCTTTTCCACAATCTTCCAACAGGATTGGAGAAATCTGGCTGTAAATCCGTTTGGGCCTAGGGCTTTGTCAGGGTCCATAGCAAAGAGGGCATCCTTCACTTCATTTTTTGTGACTTTAGCTTCTAGCAGTTGATTCATCTGAGCTATTATCAAAGGGGGAACCACTTCCAGAAGATTAGAGTTCTGGCCCAATTCCACTTCCTCACTATACAATTGTTTAAAATGAAGTAAGGCTGCTCTTTTGATGCTTACAAAGTCCTTGTGGATTATATTCTCTTCCTTAATTTCAGATATGGAATTTGAGCATTTCCTAGATTAGGCTTGCTTGTGAAAAAAAGAGGAGTTCTTTTCCCTTGCTTTAAGCCAGAGGCTCCAAGATTTTTTCCTCTAGTATTCTTCCTCGGCCAGGCATGCCTTATGGAAATTATGCTGAAGACGAGCCTCTTTGTCTAAAACCTCTTTATTTATTTCAGTATCTTCTGACTACAAATGATGGAGATCTAACATGCTTTGGATTTTTTTCCTTTCGATTGCAAGGTTGGGCAGAGATTTGGCCCAGATTTTTAGGATAGCTTTCACTCTTCTGAGTTTTTCCTCCCAAAAAAAAAAAAGGGGAGCCTTTGATAGGCAGCATCCAACTTTCCTTAACCATGTGCATGAAGTGAGGCTCCTTGACCCAAAGAGGGCTAAATATGAATGGGATTGAACCAAGATCAAGGTGCGCCAGAAGCTCGAGCTTGATGGGTTTGTGATCAGAAATGTTGCAAGGGAGAATATGAATTCTAGCCTCTAACCCTAGGAGGAGGAAGGAGCTTTGAATGAAAAATCTATCTAGCCTTGTAGCAATATGACCTGGACCGACTCTTTTATTTGACCAAGTGTACTTACCAGAAGAAGGCTTGATGTCTAGCAGATCCCAGTCCTGCATAAGATCCTCGCCCATTCCCTTGCCAGATCCCAAACAATGTTGCCTCCTCTCTTTTCTGCCGAAAGAAGAGTGAGATTGAGAACACCAGCTATGATGATATTTTCTAGGTTCACCATATCTGCCAGGCTCCTTATGAAATCCCAACAGGCCTTTTTTTCCCCAACGTTAACTGGGACATACACATTAAAGAGACAAATGATCTCTTTTGTAACGAGATGCTGCATTTTTTAAAACAAAAATGAGTATTTAGGGTCTCAGAAACTATCGAGAACTTATTAGCATTCTAGAGGATGCTCAACCCTCCCGAGGTTCCATGGGCTGAGACTACTTGTGCTCCACTTTTGTTCCAAATTTTCTTGCTTGCTTGAAGGAAGACTGAGTCCTCCATTTTTGTCTCCTAAATGAGAAGTATGTCAAGGGCTTCTATCGTTATTAAACTTCTTATGGCTTCTTCTTTGGCTCTACTCCCCATACCTCTACAGTTCCAAGAGATGACCTTCATCATTTACTTTTATTGTGATGGGCTCCCTTGGAGCCTTAGGACTGATATCTCGTCATCATCAGAGTTTTTTCCAATAGCTTCTCGAGGGTTGGTTGGTTTCCCTGAAGCTTGTATTTGTACGTTTCTTATTTTCTTTTTTACCAATCAGTCTTGCGGCCTCTTGTGGATCTCCTGATAGAGCCTTGAGAAACTCTTATTTCTCCTTCCTCCTCTGAGTCCTCTGATTCTTGATCTTCCTCCTCAGCTTCTGAAGGTTTTCCTTTAGAACTCTTTGCAGCACTTCCACCTTTGAAAAAGGCGAAGGGGGTTCCTTTTTCTAGGGAGATAACCTTTTGAATCTCGACCTCCTGGGTTTCCTCTATTTGCAAGCTTAAAGGTCCAAATTTGTTTTCTTGCCCCATCCTGGGAGGAGGTTGTTGGGTAGGGGCCGTCTGAGGGCCTCTGCCATTTGGGGCACTAGACTTATGAGATTTATGAGAGGTCTTGGAATGCTTGACCTAATTCAAGCCCTCCTCCTTCCCTTTCTCCACCTCATCAATGGACGGACAACCTCTAGAAAAGTGGCCGTAGACATGGAATTTCCCACATTTGAAGGGCAACTTCTCATAATCTAGTTTTTACACATGGGTCCAATTTCCAACATTGATTTTTATGGCCTCTGGGAGACCCACCTCTAGATCTACCTCCACGCAGATTCTGGCGCAGTCGTATTGATCCTTGTTGTTTGCCCGATCTATGAATTTCCCAAAGGCATTGCTTATGTGCTTCAATGAGTCTCAGATCCAACAGTGAACTAGAAGGTTTGGGAGCCAAACCCACACCGGGATCGCAGTGGGTACACCGACAGCTGGGTCGAAATCTGGCATCCATTTGTTAAGATACAGGCCCTGAGGGCCCATGAAGTAGGGGCCATTCTGGAAGATCAAATCTTTGTCCTCTTTTGAAGTGAATTCAAACAGGAAGTACCCTCTCCCCAAGAAATAAGAGGTTAGGTTGTTCTTAATCAATGGCGCCCAGTTCTTGATGACCCAGTTCTCTGTGGATTTTGGAGAGTGCCAGAGTCCTATAAACTACCCAACAAGAGCACAATCTGCTAGAGATAGAGCTACCTGAATCGGTGCTTCTGGGGGAAGAGAAATTTCGAGAATATCTTCAATCTTCTTGACAAACTTTTTCACTTCACATTTTGTCTTCTTTGGCAAGGATGCCAGTAACAGATTGAAAGCGTCTGCAGCAGATGGCAGTGGCGGGGGAGGGGGAGGCACTTGGGGCGAGCCCAACACCTCCATGAGTGCAATAAACCCTAGCTCGAATACCAGGCTCAAAACGCAGCCTCATGTAGGAGCGGGCATTCACATCTTAATTATATTGTTACTCATATTTGAATGAGAAATAAGTTTGGATGCATCAAATGTTGTAAAAAAAAACATATTCAAACTAAATTTGATAGAAATCTTAACCAAAAACAGCATGATCCCAAAGAAATTCTTACAACCATGTCTAAATGACATGAATAAGATGAAATTACCATTTTCAAAATTAAATGATTAGAGTATTATTACACATTCATAAAACTATTACTTACTCAGAAATAACTACACATTTATTCAATCAAATGATAAGAATGTTTAATACACATTCATAAAACTATTACTTATTGAAAAATAAGTACAAATTTATTCAAACGAATATATATAATTGGTTTAGGATTTGTTGTAATTTTAACCATATATATTGAAAAATAAAGTGTATGGTTGATTGTAGTTTTAACTCAACATCTTGAATACTTGAATACTTTGTTTTTTAGGGTTTCGTTCTATTTTTAATACAATACTAGTTTATTAGGATTTTATATTTCGCTATGGTTTTATGTTCTTGGTGTTGTGAGTTCAAATTAATATTGTGAGTATGCAAATTTTAATTTTACACATTACATTTATTTAATATTAATGTGTTTTCTTTAATAATTTTATGAATAAAAAAACGACAATTCTAAATGTTTATATATATATATATATATACTATTTACGATATCGAGCAAGTTTATAAGCACACAAGATTCATTAGTTACTAGTGAACTGTTTAAAACACAAATATTTGTAATGTGAGGCAAAAAAAAATCATAGATAATATCAGTAAAAATGATACAAAAATCTTTATTGCGGTGAATGATGAAACAAAGTAGAATTGGGTATTTTTTTTAGTCAAAAAAAAATCTCAATCAACAATAAGATAAGTTTATACAATCAACCACCAATCATATTCTTGTTTACATTTAGATTATAAACAAGCTTGGTGTGATCCACAAGTAGTATGTGACGAAGTTTACAACGTCTAATGTGTGATTTGGTGTAGCATTAACTAAATTGAGGATTGAATAATGATATATAGTTGATTGTGTTATCATATAAAGTATTCCTATGCTAGGGTTCCATGTTATTGATGTTATTGGTCTAATGAGGCTTGGTATTATACTATTGCTTTGTGGTCTTCATGGCCTAAAAACATGTAGCTTCTTAGCTATTATTCTAGATGTTCACAAGAATCATTTGGTAGTGGTTTAATATTTTTGCACAATAATTTAAACAACATGATCAACTAAAAAATGTATGGCCATACTATGATCAACTAAAAATACCATGGATCAATACTATATGAAATTTTGAAGCATTTCCTTCTTTCTGTGATTGATTCATTATATCGAGGACTATATAGGTTTAAATGGGAAATTTGCAGACATTGGGTTCATCTGTTCATGGTTTTAACAGTTGACCAATTAATTTTGTAGTGTGATCAACTTTCAACTAGTCGTAAATCTACTTGGCAAGTTTTGGCATTTGTCAACCCGAAGGGCATAACCTACTATTTAAAATGGCCTTCCTCAGATTATAAGGCATTCTTCCATACACCTGTGGGCTCTATTGGAACCTGGTGATAACCAGATTTCAAATCGTTCTTGCTGAAATACTTGTCCCCCTTGATTTGGTCCACAAGGTCATCAACATGTGGGATTGGATACTTGCTCCGGACAATGATTTTTTTTAGTGCCCGATAATCAATGTAGAGCCTCCAGGTCCCATCCTTCTTCTGTACGAGTACAATCGGGCTCCCACAAGGCGAGTAGCTTCGCCGAATGTGCCCTTTTTGCAGCAAATCTTGGATTTTCCACTTGATCTCTTCATTTTTCAGAATGGAGCGATGATATATTAGTCTGTTGTGCAGAAGTTCTCGGAGAGTCAAATTTTTAGCTCCTTATAATACTAGTGTATCCCCTTATTGTTGTTAGTGTAGCCCCTTATTGTTATTGTTGTACCCCTATAGCCCCCATTTTGTTATTATTGTGCCCTTACATTATTATTATTAGGTCGGATAGGATTATATTGAGTTTTTTTCATTTGTATCATCCAAGAATTGTTAATTTATGTAATGTAAACAAGGTTTCCCCCTCGAAGTGGCTTATTTATAAGGTGTTGATCTCTCTTTTCTTCTATTTTTGGAGCTATTTTCATAATATTTGGTATCGGAGCTTTGGATTCTAGGGTTTCGCTTCTCCAAATAGGTCATCGTGGCATTTTCACTATAATTTTTTTTCTACGAAGGTTGATAAGCTAAAAATTTTACCACGAGAAGCCGAAATCCTAAAGAGCTTCGTGTAAAAATTTTAGATCTTGGTTCGCAATATTTTCGAAGATATGATCTGTGGAATTTAGGGTTTTTACAAGCTCCCGAATTTCATCTAAAGGAGATGACCTTGGGAAAATCGTCATAAATCTCTCTTCGAGCATCATATTGGAATTCTGTAAAAAGTGGATGAAATCACACAGATTGTAGTTTCGTATGTATTAATTTCAGAGTCGAAGGATGAAACAGTGACACGTGGCATGTCGTACAAGTTCGCTCTACTGAACCAGTCCATAATTAGGTCATTGTGGGAGATTGGGCATAAATTTTCCTTGAAGAATCCAAATCAGGTCAAGCCTATGGCATTCGAAAGAAGATTCAGAGGGCTACTATAGGACTGAATTTCAGATATTGAAGATATGAAATCACAGAGATAATTCAGTTTCAATATTTTATTTTTAAAATTTCATAACATTTGTTTGAAAAAGCAATTTGAAGTGATTCTAAGGGCATATTGAAGCATTTTTATCAGTATTGGGTTCTATAATTCCTCCCAAAAGTAATTACACACGCATTAAGCCCTGAGAAAGCTCTACAATGATGCATGAAGAGGAATAATTACAGAATGAGATATCAAAATTACAGTACCAATTGCAAAAAATTTCGATCTTATAAAGAGTAATAAAAGATGACATAGATGGTTTAAAAGCAAAAATGAAGGCTAATTTAGATAGTTTGAAGGACCAAATGAAAGCTAATATGGATGATAAAGTAGTGTAATATCACATCGAGCATCAAAAAAAATTTCTCCAACTCTCAAAGGATAACCTAAATTTGGTGCAGATTCGAATGAAACAACAGGAAGATCAACATTGCATTGAAAGAAGTCTTGAAGCAATCACATAAACAAGAACTCTACAACTACCAAATCGATCAATTTCAGAGTATCTCAACAAGTGTAAGAACTTACCCATTGAAGATTCTACATGGGAGGCTGATAATTTTATACAGAATCATCCATAAACAATCAAGTGTTGATGGAAACACTTGTTTGAAGCAGAGGGGCACATTAGGTCTGTATAATACTAGTGTATCTCATTATTTTTGTTAGTGTAGCCCCATTATTGTTATTTTTGTACCCCTATAGCCCCCATATTGTTATTATAGTGCCCTTACATTATTATTGTTAGGTCGGATAGGATTATATTGTGACCACATGGACTCCTCTATATAGAAAGGAGGTTTTGTCATTTGTATCATCCAAGAATTGTTTATTTATGTAATGTAAAGTAGGTTTCCCCCTCAAAATGGCTTATTTATAAGGCGTTGATCTCTCTTTTCTTCTATTTTCTAGAGATATTTTCATAACACAAATCGATCGAATGCTTGAACTCACAATGCAAGGGTGCCCTTGTGGGTGAGGATAATATGCCCCTCTATTCTTCCACGATAATATCCACATGCTTCTATTGTGTGGAGGAACCCTTCTTGGGGGCCATGGATGTGGCTATAATATTCCCCTTACTTTGAGAGTGAATCTGAAATAAAACAAATTTCCTGGTCTGGGAGATGATCTTAATACATTTCTTAGTAGAGATCAAATAGATGCCGGTAGGTAGGGCTACCTTTGGTATCCTTTATAACTTATTAAACAAAGAAATAATAATAGTGTGATGCCTAGAATCATACATGGAATGATGCTTCCACAGGTATGTTTGGTCTAATAATACATCATAAACTTCAAGGGGAGCTATATCACACAATACCTCATCCGTGAATGGCCTGATGCTATAGGTAAGGAGACATTGATGGCTAACGCGGAGATCTCATCCTTGGTGAAGCCACCCAATGGTGTGCATGTATAGTGTGGTCAGTAGGCCCAATCGCTTCTTGAAATATTCTGAAATAAGGTTCTTTGGGCTCCCACTATTGATAGTGAATTGTAGCGGTGAGCCCTTCACCCACATTTGTTAATGAAAGAGGTGCCCCCCCCTCCTCTGGATCTTCGAATTACGCCTTTTAGAGCTTGGTGGTGTCTACCGTTGCAGTGGGTTCTATGTGAATAACCTACTTACCATTTTCGGGTTCCAGCTCAAAATCAGAATATGCATATGTCGTTGAGTCTCTCATCTCAACCACTAGTAACTTCTTTGAGCGACATTAATGTGTGTTGTGAGTGGGGATTTTATCGAACTCACACCACTTGTTAGTGTCCTTCCTTTCCTTCCCGTCACCCTTGGTTTGCAACTTCGAGGATTTTCCCTTGGGGGTCCCGGTCGTGATATGTCCTTTTCTCTATGACTTGGAGGTGCCTTTGTTCTTCTTTGGGTTCACAGATCCAAATTCTTGCTTCTTCTTTTTTAATTTATGCTCAATTTTGGTAGCATATCAGTATGTTGCACCAAGCAAGGACATGTCCAGGAACTCCATTTCCTCTTGAATGTATTTGTGTAAACAACTGCGGTACTTGAGAACCATATGTTTCACAAAATATTTGATACCCAACTTTGTGCATAGGGTATGGAAATATTTTTCATCTCATGCACATCTCGATCCCTCTTCTTCTGCAATGTAGTCCATTATATGTACTTGTCTTCATAGCTCCCGAAAGTGTACTATTGTTCCTTGATGGCGTCTCGGAAAGACTTCCAAGTGGAGGCGGCCAAGAATAGTGAGGGCTCCCCCTCATCCTTCTACTCACAATAGGTTTTGCACCAGTCCTTGACGTGGGGGGCGGATTTCAAGAGTGAAAAAGTAATATTTTCCCTATTGGAGAAATCATGAACAAACAAATATCCTTCCAATAGATTTAACCATTTATCTACGACATTTCCTATATTTTTCCTTCAAATGTGGGAATGTAAAAGTTGACTTGTACCTTAAATGGAGTAGCACGTCTAGAGTGGCTGTCGAATGAAAATGCGTCGCCTGTGGGCATCCGTAGAAGGATCTGGGAAAAGTTACCCATCATCGCATTCCTTAGTTTCTCAATGGCCTCCTCGCACAATATTTTGATATGATATTCTACTCCCTCATATTTATTTTTGTTTGTCATGGGAGGCCATCGGGGTTTGATAGGTTGACCTTGCAAGGATTCAACCAGATCAAGCCCTAACTCCTTATACCCTGACCTCATTGGGGACATGAAAAGAAAAACAGAGAAAGAGCAGACCACTCTGATACCACTAATCCAAATTTATGGAAGAATGCAACAGAATAAAAATATAAACATGGACACAGTGATGCATCAGAAATATAACTTCATCACATTAATATGAAAGACTAAAATATTCTTACATACAAAATGGAAATAAACAAGCTCAAGCAATGGTCGCTTATCTCTAAGAAGAAATGTGGTAGCTACATGCCTCTGAATAGTGTTACAATGAGGCTCAAATGCCTATTTATTATTGAGAAAAAATGGAAAACCATAAACATCCAAAAAACTAACCCTACGAGATTAAGCACCAAACTTATGGGCCCCATTTGGGTAAATTGGTACATCAACTTCCTGGGGACGTAACTTTGGCATACGATCTCCATTTGACATGCACAATATATCGTTATAAATATCTATCAGAGGAATATAAATTTTGAGTTGAAAACATTGATTAAATACCCTTTTTGGCCCTGATTTTCCCAAAAATGTCGTTTAGGGCCTCAAAACGGCTCCAGAAGTTCAGGATTTAGAAAACTGCAAAAAATAGTAAATTGTGCTACAATTAAGGAAACTAAAAAATTGAAAGAAACAATGGTGGGGTTCCAAGTGGAATAGGTGGGTGGGCACCAATATCCACCTGGATCACTTGTCATATTATGGAAATGACCACTAGCCCCTCTTGTTAAGCCTTGAGAAACCAAAAGATGGAAAAACAACAATGCCTTATAATTTGCGATAATTATGATGAATTTATGTCAAATCGCACAAATGTGAAGAACATAAGCTATTTTGAATGGATGTAGCCCCTTCAGACTACTCATAAGACACCCCAAGTGAAGATATTCTGAAACCAAAATTCAAAGGCTCAACATCTCTTACTCAATAAATAACTACCTTTCAAGTTCCTTGTGAGGAATTTTGTATTTCTTTCCATGTTTTATCTATTTTTTATACACCCCAAACTTTGAAGTTGATTGATTACATTAATAACCATGAGGCCATTGTGTTGAATGAAATTTGAAACCCCAATTGTTTTATTGATAAACACACCCCATTTTATGTCCATTCTATGCCTGAATTTAAAGCTATGATATCTAGTGGGGATGTGATGGCATGTAGACGTTAATGTGAAAATATGAGAAATCAAAGGGTTGAATCTTATCTCAAAATTCATGTGTTTTCTATTGAAATTATTGGTTTTAATGTATACCTTAGTGAAAAACACACATTTAGAGTTGTCACCATGGATTTCAATATTTATATATTAGATTCAATAAGGATGAGGAAAAGAATACAAGGGGATTAAATATGGTTCACTTTAAATTATTATCTCTCACCATATGGAGAAGTTATTGAAGAAAGGCCACTCAAGCATTATTCCATAGTGAGATTCCATACAAGTGGTGGACCCCACCCTAAATAAGGTTCACGTTAATTTTCAATTGGTCATATCTAAACATTAATAAGTATTTGACACACCAAATGGTACATCTACTTCATTAGGTGAGCATGACCACAATATTCCCTTAGTTTTAGGTAGATAACCACCCAATGTGCATCCTTTTACACAAAATAATGAAATTAAAAAAAAATCATTCAAGAAATGTAGAAAGAAGAAGTAATTTATGCCAATGTCAACAATTACTCATGATTTATGGTCCTGGAATTAAAAAAAGGAAGAAAATTGGTGCATGTCATTATTTTTGGGATCTCAATAAGTTAATCATCAATGAAAAATTCCTCATTTCAATCATTGATGACCTCTTGGATTAGCTTCATGCAACTAATTTATTCACTAAATTGAACCTTTATTTAGGTCATCATCAAATAACGATGGAGGAGGAGAGCATTCCAAATACAACCATTATCATAGACAAAGGTAATCATGGTTTTTAGTGATTCCTTTTGGACTTTGCAATTCTCCATCGAATTTCCAATGTCTTATGAACAAAATTTTTCAACCCTTCCTATGCTAATTTGTGTTGTGATTCCTTGATAATATCTTAATCTTTGAATTTTTAATATTTTAAGCAGATATGAAAAGGTAATTCTCAATTTGAGATGAAGCGAGTGGAGAGAAAAAGTGAGTCAAAGGAGAGCCACCATGACCTAGGTTTTGGTGTTTTCTGAGCAGGATGCCCCTGGCAGACCTTCTTCCCCACTCTTGGGGTTACATCCACACCTGGAGCGCATATAGGCTCCCTCATGATAAACAATAGTGGGGGGACGGGTGCTCCCCCCACCACTGGTCCGCCTTCCATAGGAGCGGCAGAAGGGGCTGACAACGATCATTAGAAAAACTCTAGCCTGCTCCCTGACTCAATAGGAGCATCTCCTGCAGCCAAAATCACATCCACAACTGCAACTGATGTAGCAAAAATCACTTTTTCTACATGCATACCCAAGGCCACCAAAAGAACTAAGATCAAGCTACTTGCACATCGAATCAATGAAAAAATCTAATACATGAAGGACTATTCATTGATAGGTAAGTTCATGTGTTTTTGGCCCATAGAAAAAGCCATCTTATGTTAGATCGCCTCGAAATGGAAGTCCACGGGCCATATTGATCTTCAACTATGTGCCAAGGGCTTCTTCAATGTGATCTTCACCTGCTTCGAAGACAAAAACCGGATCATGGAAAGAGGGCCATACTTCTTTAACTCTGTGGGTCTGTACCTACACAACTAGGTAGAATGCTTCAACCCAAACAAGAAAGACTTCACTTGGGCTCCAGTCTGGGTCAGGCTTTACACCCTCCCCCGGGGCTACTGGGACAATTTGTCTCTTCAGGACATAGGCAATGCTCTCGGATAATTTATCAAAATAGCAGAGGAGACAAATATCAACATACATGCAGCCTACGTAAGGATCTATGTCTACATGAACATAGCAAAGTCGCTCCCTGACGAGGTAATTCTCCTGCATGATGACTATGAATGGATTCAAATAGTAGATTATGAACATGTTCCTTTTAAATGCTGGGAGTGTCACCAACATGAGCACATATTCAGAGATTTCCCCCTAAATCAAAAGGTTTCACCAAGCAATGAATCAACAAACCACGAAGCCGAGGGGTTCATGAAGGTCACAAGAAGGAAAAGGCACAATAGGAAGTCAAACACGAACCAGAAAAAAAAAATCCCCCAGCATCCATCAACAGCTTCGAAGCCCTAGCTCAACTGAAAGAGAATGAGAACGAACCTCCCAAAGACACAGGGCAGTCTTCACAAGAGAATCTCCGGACCTCAAAAACTCAACAAACTAAGATCCAACTGAAAGCCTTTCTAATCTCCCAAACCCATACACATGTAGGGAACATCTCGAAAAATAAAGGCAAAAGAGCAGCACTCGACTCAATCCTAGAAGCAATGGAGGAAGAACTGGAGAGCATTGACTATCGGGATCTTGATCTCATGGGGTTAGAAGAATAATGCAAGAGGAAAGACTTTATTTCAATTCCTCTACACCATATCTAGAAGTTTGAGGAAATTCTCGCTCGAGATCAAAGGATCCATTCTCTTGACATTCAAGGAGGTTCACTCCTGAATACTAATTTTATCCTAAGAGAATCTCGAAAATGAGGAATAAAAACAGACTTGCAGCAAATAGTCACCGCAGGAAAAGAGCTAGTAGAATCAAGGGGATTCCCCAATTTAACCAGGTTCTACTCTATAATCCCCAACCCACCTCAATGAATATTATTTCATGGAATATTAGAGGGTTTAACAGCTCCTCCAAGCACCGGTTTTCAAGAAAATAATTATTGAGGAACACCGTACATGCTCTTCATGCAAGAAACCAAATGCTCTAGATATACTCTATACACACTCTTCAAAAGACTCTATAAAGGAAGAAATACCCTAGCGATGGATGCTAATGGGGCCTCGGGAGGCCTGGAAATCATCTAGAATCCCCATATCATCACCCTAGAGAACTATCAAGCTAATCAACACTTCATTCAAGCCTCATTTCATTTTATTGGAACCTCCATCCATGGAATTCTCATGAATTTTTACTTCCCCCAACCTCTAAAACAAAAACTTGAGCTTATTGACAACATTGCAGACCTCAAAAATCAGTGCACTTAGCCTTTTTGGCTGACTGGAGGAGATTTTAATATGATAACCAACCTTCAGGAAAAAAAAGGAGGAAGTCCTCACCTTGATATGGACAGCACTAGGTTCAAGAACTTTATCAATGAAAATCACTTCATATATCCTCAAACATCCAACACATCTTCACTTGGAACAATAGAAGAGGTGGATATCATCAAATTTCTTCCAGACTAGATCGCTTCCTCATCACGAAAGACTTCATACAACTAGGAGGAGATCTCGCAGCTACCATCATTCCGGCCTCCGGCTCAGACTATTGGATGATATAGCTACAATGGCTCGGACCGGGTATGGCTACACCTAAACCCTTCTTCTTTGAACATTTTTGGCTCAAACACCCAGTGTTCAAATATCTTGTCACGGATTGGTGGACCTCCCTCATACCACCCCCTTGCACAAAAATGTATCAGTTCCTGAAGAAAATGAAAATGCTCAACGGGAAACTGAAGTTATGGAAAAAGACCACCTTCGGCAACATCTTCAAAGAGAAAAGAGACTTGGAAGAGAAAATGAAGTAGCTCCAACAAGAAATCATATCAGAAGGATGCTCCGCAAATTCAGAGAACAAGGAAAAATCTCTAATAGCACAACTAGAAGAAAGAAGAAGCTAGGAAGAGATCCAATGGAAACAGAAATCTTGGATATGTTGGATTAAATATGGAGAAAGAAACACAACAAATTTTCATCGCTCCACCATCCAGCATGGGATGCACAACATAATTACAGTACTAAAAAACTAGAATGGGGAGTGCATGGAAAAAAGAGAGGACATCACTAAAGATTTGTGCAATAAATTCAAGGATATCCTCCAACAACCCAATATCCAGAGGCATGAGGACATAGGAAGAATCACATATAACATACCCAAACTGGTCACTAAAGACCATAACAGGATGTTACTCAAAGCCACCTCCTTGGTAGAGGTTGAACAAGCGGTCTTCCAACTCAAGGAAGGGAAAGCCCTAGGCCTAGATGGATTCACCACCAACTTCTTTCACTTCTTTTGGGATACTATCAAAGAGGATGTTTGGGGCATTGTACAGGAATTGCATACTACCCACTGGATTATGCCGGCTCTTAATTCTAACTTTCTTACTCTCATCCCAAAGGAAGACAATGTCGCTTCTCCAAGTAAGTACAGACCCATAGCACTCTACAAGGTAATTTACAAAATCATTTCCAAGGTTATAGCTAACAGATTTAAGTAGCTTATTCCCATGCTCATTTCTCCAGAGAAAATGGGTTATGTTGAAGGCAGGAAAATCCTTGATGGAATCACCCTAACCCAAGAGGTCATCCACTCCCTAAAAACTTCCAAAAAACTGGGTATGATCCTGAAAAATCGATTTGTCCAAGGGTTTTGACAAGCTCAGCTGGAACTATATAAAGCATGTCCTCCTAGCCTTTGGCTTCAACCACACCTGGATCTGATGGATAATGAGCCTAATATCCTCCCCCTTCATCTCCATTCTGGTCAATGGCATGCCTTCGACAACTTTCAATCCCTCTAGAGGAATAAGGAAAGTGGACCCTCTCTCGCCCTTCCTCTTTGTGCTTATGGAGGAGGGTCTTGGCCACCTGATAAAAAGCTCCATCCAATCACATAATCTTCAAGGAATTCCTCTTCACAATCTCCCCCCCATTTCCCACCAGCAATTCATGGATGATAACATGATAATGGGGCACCCATATGTTCAGGAAGTCTGCACCCTCAAATATCTACTCAATTTCTTATCTGAAGCCTCAGGAACTATTGTCAACCCTAAAAAATCTCAAATCTTCCTTTTTAACATGCCCCCTATCACCCAAGGAAACATCGCTTGCATCTTAGGCTTCACCATTAGTTATCTATCATCTAAATAACTGGGAGCCCCTCTCACCGACTCAGTCATCAAACACGTCTCATGATGAGAGTTTTTGGACCGAATGGAAACCAAACTGTCCAATTGGATCTATCGTTCCCTCAACATAGTTGGGGGATTGGTTTTTTTTTAAGTTGTCCTTCAATCCCTCCCCATTTATCTTTTCTCTATTCTAGTGGCACCAAAATGGGTCCTCAAAGCCATGCGCAAATCACAAAGAAAATTCCTTTTGGGGGGAACTAAAGATAAAAACAAATGGGTGCTTGCCAAATGGAGAGAGAGGTTTGTACACAAAAGCACAAAGAGGCTTAGGGCTAAGAGATCCAGAGCATAAAAACAACATGATGGTCGCCAACATATGGTGGAAATGGGTCTCCAACCCTCACACACCTTGGGCAACCCTATGTGCTGCCAAATATGTGGGGAACTGGCCCAGGGAGAAACTAATCAAATTCAATATTGGTCCAGGAGGATCCCAAATCTGGAATGTGACCAGACAACAAAAAGAGCCAATCCAAACCCACAACTTCTAGGAGCTGTGCAATAGAACAGAAGCCAGATTCTGGGAGGATTCATGGAAAAAATTGCCCAACCTAATTCAAATTTTCCCAAACCCCTCTGGAGCACAGTTCTGCAGGCATGACAACAAAGCTACGTCCAAGACTTCTGGACCAATTAAAAAACTCAAGGTTATAGGACCTAGCTACGCACAGACATATGGAAAGTAGACTGGAACAATGAGCATCACTGAGATATTTGGGAGGAATTAATGACTAAAAGAATAATCTGAGCCCAATAGGGGCCCGACATTCTGCAATGGGGCCATACTCCAAGTGGCAACTACTCTACCAAGGAAGCCTATCATCTCTTACGAATGTTGAACCCTAACCCTACCAATCATATATGGAAGAAGAGATGGTCTGCCAAGATCTGGCCCAAAGCAGCTACTTTTTTATGGCTGCTCAATAAGTGATGCATCCTCCCATGGGAGAATATTTTGAAATGAGGTTTTGTGGGACCCGCAAGATGCCCACTCTACTAGAACGACAATGAAACCATGGATCATTTTTTGGACCTCTGCCCCATATCCAACACCCTGTGGGACAAGATTGTAATTCTATACAGAAGATCCAATCGAGATAGGGGTAACTTCACCAACACCATCAGCAAATGGTCGAAAAAACCCTACTCTGGTAACCTCTTGAATCGTCTATGGAATCTGATTACAGGACTTATCATCTGGAATATTTGGAAAGAAAGAAACAATAGTATATTTAAAGACAAAGCCTCTAATCAAGAGAAAATCCGGGCCAGGCTCCACAATAACCTAGCGGAAACTCTCGCATTGACTCACTGGGGGAAGGATGATCTATCGACAACAACTACTGAATGCAACATTTTGGGCAACTGGCTCATAAGCATTGAGAACCCCATGGACAACCATTCCTAGATTTCAGGAAGAATAGGAGCACCTGAATAATGGAACCCCCCCCCCCCCCCCTAGACCAACATCTTTAAATGAAACTTCGATGGAGCCTTCAAAGGTAACCCAGGTAAAGCTGGATTTGGGGTATCTTTAGAGACTCCCATGGTAAACCCATTCTTGTCTACTATGGAAATATGGGATGGGACAACAACAACTCCATGGAACTAGAAGGGCTTATCCAAGGTATCTCTAGAGCCTTTTAATTTAACTTTTTTCCATTGGAAATGGAGGGAGACCTGCAAATCATTACTCAAGCAGCCACCTGTATTCCTCATGGCATCTCCTCCTCGAAGGTCTCTACAATCTGGAGGCTTTCCAATCATCTCAATCTCCTAGGATAGTTGCTACAACATCACAAGGCCATTACACTCCACCATGTGCATAGAAAAGTGAACACCATTGCTAATCTCCTAGCCAACAAAGGTGTGGAAAACCGCACAATGTTGCATTACTCTTACTTCTCCCAAATTGGGGATGATCCCTTGCGTGAGGAATGCCAAATTCTCATCCAAAAGGATCATCCCTCCCTGGATGCGAGTGACATGAAACGCACGTGCGAAATCGGTTCATCCCATGCACAGGCTAATAGATTCCTGCACTGCAAGATCTAATCTGATGTGTAACATCCTCACTGCAATCATTTACATGAGCTCCATGATGCACCTGATCTACTACCATACCATGAATCACATGCCACCCCATGAGAACTGTCCCAACTTGCATTCGTGATCGTTTCAAAAAATCATATAGCATCTGCGCTTGTGCCACTGATCTTCAAAAGGAGAGGTCTCTCCTCATTGTGTCATACCCTTTCTACTCTAGTTGGCCTCCAGATCCCTCTTCTCCCCCCTTGCTATTTTGATGCTGCCTAATTCTCTCTATGTATTCCACCAATTACTCCCCATCCCTCCTGCGCAACTCCATATTAGGGCTAAGTAGCTGGCAACCCACCCTGCTACTCCCCTCCAGGATACGTGCTCACCGTGGTGTTCCCTCTGGCTGCACACCCCCAACTAGATTTCCTTGAATTTACAGATTCACCCCACTGCATGCATTCAAAGGTAGGATCCCTCACTGCGCACCCCCCTCCTGCGTGCCCCATACTGCACAGTTCACAATTTCGCACATCCGTTCTTCGCTTCTCTGTTAAGCACTCCCCTGAAGAGCAATTCAATGTCTGTGGACCGGCCCCCACCTTGCTGTCGTTTCACCTCCCCATGGATCTGTGCCAAAGCCAAAATACCATTAGGGGTAGCCAGAGAGGCTTGTTCTCGGGATGCTATCAGCGAGGCCGAGTCAACCATTTGGAATCCATCAAGGGCTCTTCTTCCAGCAGCTGTGACAGGGAGGCACCTCAGTGCTATGAGAGCACCCCGAAGGAGACTGCCCTAGCTCAGGAGAATCAGAGGGGCAGAAGGGGTCCTAGGAAATCCACCATTTCTCAACTAGCACAACCTACTCCTCACAAAACTGGGCCTCTCCTGGTACAGGATGCCTCGATGGAGGACAATGATGTTTGGATCATGGACTCGGAGGGTGTCTGGACGCGTGTTCCTGATGCCGAGTACTCAGTTGCACCCATACTTTGCACAAATGCTACAAAGCCACCGCGTGTGCCTTCTGCTGAGGAGGAGGCTGTAGCATAGGTGCATGGATGTCGTATCGAGGAGGAGAACCCTATATCCAAGGATGATGAAGGAACACCATGACTGTGTGGCTGCTCGGCTCTTGTTTATTTTCTGTTATTCCAGTACATAATATAGATATTTTTCTTTTTCAGGTATCACGGAACACCTTGTAAATTTTTACTGTATAATTCTATCTAAGGGTTGGTTTCCTCCCAAGAGGCATCCCCAAACCTGTGCTACTCTAAAAGCATCGAAGGTTTGGCTTAGATAAGCACTACTTACCATCTTAACCCGTTGCATATGTACAATTTCACTTTGAATTAATATAGTTTAGCCTAATTTACAAAAAATATCTTAATCTATGAAAAAAATGGGAATGACATAGAGCTTGTGGATAGATGCCTACAAACTTTTTAGACCACCAGTAGTTCCTCAACACTCCAAATGTGCTTTTAGGTCTTCAAAACATGAATAATAGGGTCACATTGTTAGTTAGAATGGAACAATCAGTAGATCCCAAGAAAGTTGTGGTTATGCAAGGTTAGAGTCACCCAAAGGTCTTAAAGATCCTATATGGGTTCTTAGGACTAATGGGTTACTATAGAAATATTGTGAAAAATTATGGAAAAAAATGGTTCTCCCTTTGTATCGAGCGAGGCAGATGAGAAATCCTTCACGGATTTATAGGCCATGTTGACTACTCTAGTATTAGCAATAATAGATTTCAGTATGAATTTTATATTGGAATGTGATGCCTTGGGAAAAGGCATTATCTTGGAATTAATAAATAGGTATATGTGTGACCATAATTTGAAAAAATACACATATGGGAAAGGGATAACTGTCACCCTTCACGTAATTGAGATCTCAAGTCCACATTTAATTAGGAGGTGTCTCTAAGTCAAGATTGACCACCATAGCCTAAAGTATTTTCTAAAACAAATGTTATCATCACAAAATTAGCATAATTGGGCCACTAAGACGATTGGGTATGATTAAGAGATAATTTTTAAGAAAGGAAAAGAAATTATGGTGATTGATGTTTATCGGAGCAATTTTAGGAGGATGGATCCCTCTTTTCATATTTCTTAACTTTCCTATGATGGTTGGATGCATCATATAAAGAATGGAAAATAAACAACACTATGGTTCAACTCATACAAAGGCCTTAGGAATACCCCAACCCTCCTAAAGGCTATACATGGCAACACGATACATTGAGATATAAATAAAGCATTTTTTTGGTAAAGAATTCTACCTTAAAATGAAGGGTTTTAGAAGAATTAGATTTATCACCAACAAAAAGTCTCTTTGGATTTTGAAAAACCTATAAATGAGCTATGTGTTCATTCGTTTGAGAGGTCATTGTTATCAATCTATAATGTAGAAGATTGGAAAGACTAAACTATAAAGCACAACATCAAACCACTTTGGAGTCCAGGACCTAGCCTTCCTAGACTCAGAGAGGGCTCTCTTTGTTTTATGATTTAAATCGATTTGACTTGATGGTTATAAGTACTGATATGAGGCTAGTTACAGTGATGGGGTTTGTTTGTTTTGATGGATTGGGTGGTTAGACAGATAGGGCTGCAGAGGCTATTCCAGTGGGCGATGGAGTCGAAGGTTGGGAAGGCACATCAAAATCAAGAGCAAATCGCAGGGCAAGCTAACTGTGCGAAATGTCTCTTAAGAGGTGTATGAGTTATTAGGTGAAGAAACAAGAAGGTTCAGTAGTGACTAAAGAGCAATTAAGAATTATTTAATCAAACTTTAGCAGAAAAGCATTCAGAATGTAAATTGCAGACATAATTAAGTCGCTCCGACAACGAATCTTAGTATAAAATTTCTGATTTACAATTATATGAGTAGATACACAGTAGAGAAAACAACAGAAACATTTAAACAAAGAAGAAACACATCACCATTTTAGCACAACTCAAGAATCTTGTAACCGGTCTTTGATTATCGATGTCTAGCTTCAAAAACTGCAGTGATTCAATAGAAATTCTTACAATACAGGTGATAAAATATCCAACCTCTGATAATGAAGATACAAGCAGTATTTAACTACAACTATGTTGGTTTCCCTAATCTACTTCGGCAATCTACATTAACTACAATTTAATTAAAACTTGACAACTATGGCCATGCAAGGCCATGATGATGTGAATTTTTCAGCCACCATTAGCTGTATTAACTTCGATGACCCTTCGTGAATTATAAGGTGAACACAATAGGGATTTTAAAATTTTGAAAAGACAAAAGCGAGACAAAATCGATATATGGCCCAGCCTTTCTTGCACCGCCTTGGCTGGATCATTAACTCCAATGCGGCACTAACTGCTTTTTTGTCCTACTATCATACTGTCTGGCACTATTTTGATGAAACAAAATTACCCAAATATCTTATCCTTGTTCACATCTAAGAACCATCATCAAAAAAAAAAATCCTGGAAATCTTGGATTGTCTACCATGTCGTAAAAAATGGGCGAAACTGCTGAAAACATGGATCAACGCAAAGATTCAATTCTCCCATATGCAGACACCTGTAGAAATTCTGGGAGAGTTTTTTGTTCTTTAGCCCATTCTAAATAAACACCTCTCTCTATTTTTCAAAATTGTTCCCGCACCCGAGAATCTCTCGGAAATTGGCTTCTAAAAGCTAATTTGCAAGAATTGTGTTTCTTGTTTACGAAAAGTGGTTTTGAAGAAGAAAAAATGGTATTTCGGACCTCCCTAAAGTGGTAAATGGTAATATAATGTGGGGCGGTGCGAATTCATGAGAGAATGACACATAAGGGGGTCCCTTTCTTAAAAACCACTCGTTTCATACCCCTCTGTGAGGATAAAGTTAGGTTGGTAAGGGGGGTTGGAATGAAACATAGGCAGTCGGATTTAAAGATGATGGTGGATGGATGAAATGGAAAACATTTTCTCCTTGCCAGGTATTTACCACAAGTCCTTATTTTTTCATTTTTAACCTTATTTCTTCGTAAAATTAGCCTCAAACTGTGTGGGCCCTACTTAACCTATTTTACACACAAAACAACATGGAAAACTCATTTACCTAGACTTGAAATTTTGTAGATTGCAGTTATAAAGTGGCATCACATTCGCGCACTTCGCAATATTTAAATTTTGAGTTTTGAAGAATACAATTGGCGATGTGATGCAACGGGAGGTGACGTGGAGAGTAAATGACATGGAGGGTAAGTGGGACCGGACTGCAGCGCACATCCCAATTTGTAGTGTTTATTTATAAGCATGGAATAGGTAAACGCTACGAAGTGTGATGCGTGGGGGAGGAGATGATTGACGTGGCAGGGAAGAAGTGGGATCGGATCAGAGCACAGGTCGTAGCTTTTAGCTTTTAGTTATAAGCTGTGAGGGTTAACCTTTTAAATTTATGAAATGCGAGGAAGAGGGACCCACTGGATATATGGCTGAGTTTTATGAATCAGCGAAGGTTTAAGTGGTAAGTGTTTTATGAATTTTATGTGATATAACAATTTATTGCAACGAATGTGAAGCGGGGGCGAAGCTTATAACATTTAACACTTTCGGCCTTTCATATAAGTTGGTTTATAACATAATAAGCCCCGAAAGGTTATATATGTGGGTTTTTGGAGGGTTTGAATGGGATCCAGAGCATGGGAGAATATGGAGGAAATGAGGGGGGCAAAGAGGGTGAATGAAATGAAATGGAACGAGGACTAAAATGAAGTTTGATCTCCATCAAACCTTTTTAGCAACACCTCCTCCCTTATACAAGATGGAGAGGCAGAGTAATTCCTTTGAAGCTCTTTATAGTCAAGATTTTCCCTTTCTTTCTCTGAAAATATATGATAGCCATAGAATATTATTTTCAGTAATGACAAATCTAATCAATAATCAGTCACCTTGTGATATTGTGAAATACAAGAGTCTAACAGTGGCTCCAACTAGGGATGGCTTCTCCTTTAGGAGGCTTCAAGAACACTGTAGAGTAGCAGCCCGTTCCATTGGGTTGATCCCACAACTTGTATCTTGATCTGTCAGGAAACTTAGTGACTAGAAACTAGAAGATTTTTCCTCCTGAGCTTTGACTAATAAAATATAGCACATGCTTGGCCAACTAGCTTATTAGAATATTGAAATCTGAACAAAACTACAATTGAACTTATCCACTACAATCCATAAAGCTGAACGTACTGTTGCACCTTGAAAACTTGAATGATGAGACTAGAACTATGCTGAAACTATAGTCTAAAACACACTGATATGATGATAAAAATCAATCTAAAACTAATATTTTTAAGATTCTCAGAGTGCCAAGCTTATTTTCAAATCTACCTACCCTAATCTAACTTGGAGGTGATATATACACTAACTGAACTCCCTTCTCCAATGCAACCAATCAAGTAAATGACTACATGATTGATTCTTGTTCACCTTTTTTAGTATGCTGAAAAAAAAAGGGCCACTCCCATTTTACTTGCCTTTGAAGAGAAATGCTCAAAATTTTCCTTAAACTCTGCAACAAACCATTCCTGACATGGCATACTCCTTCTTTACATAATTCTAAGAAAACAACAAAAGGATCTTGGAACAATACCTCGCCCTGAGGATTTAAATAACAGACTTCATCTAGGGCTGCTCCTTGTTCAACTTTATCATGCTCAGGATCCTTCTAAACGAGAATATCTACATATTCTTCATGGTCATCTGATATGGCATGTTCATTGTATACCAATACATTGTCCTCGAGCAAACTTGGTATGTCTTTACTAAGATTGTTGAATTATGTTTGAAGGCCATCATTTTGGTAAACAAAATCACCTTCCGGAAATAAGCCTTCTTGAGAATGTAAAACAACATCAATATCAATATGCTCTACATTTGTTTCTTCATGAGACAACACTTCAGTACATAAATTAGTAGAAGAACAAATAGAAATAATCTCTTCATTACATAGAAATTTAGAGGCTGGCTACATGCTTAAAATTTGATTGATTTCTTCTTCAATTAAAGGAGGTAGTCTTTGTTTTCTTTGTATTGAAAAACGATTGTTTTATTTCTCCTGTGAAGACTGGTCATGGGGCTGAATGCCTTCTTTAGCCTCACACAAAAGAGCATATGAACTATCATTTGTCCCCACAGAGAGATCCTGTGGCTCTTCTTTCATTTCCTGATTGCTTTCATTTTCAACTAAATTCTCTTGGTTATAATGAAAGTTAACTTGAGAATGAAATTCATGAATTTCTTCTAAGAGATCATTAGGATTCCAAATTCCTAGATCTTCATCAATATTTACAAGGTATTGTATGATATCCTCATACTGATCACAAAAATTTTCAGCTAATGATAAAGATGGAGAACTGTCTTTGTAATGCTCATAAAACACCTTGTGGAAATCCCTTAAAGAAAACAAACTGCCAGGGTTCAAACCTTCATATCATTCCCTCGCTTCCCCTTCTAATGTTGCCATGAACATCTTCATGAGACAATCCTCTTGCCATTCGACCTTCAACTTCCAAGAATATATATGAAATTTAATGAGATGTAACAAAGCATCATCAACAGTCTCATCTTGAAAAATAGGAAGATGTCTTTGCCAATTTACTTGAGGCATTTTGTGTGGGAATCTAGGAATGTGAAATATGTTCATTATATCATACATGTGTTGTATTCTTGGATTCATATTTCCTATCATTCAGAGAGTAGGGTCATTGTATCTTCATAACCAATCTGAATTCTTCTACCAGTGGAGCCTTTAGGCAAACTGAAAACGGTGGAGTCGCCAGGTGGATGATTTCAACCTTCTTGTGTCTGGTTGTTTTTCTATCATCAACAACTAGATACCAATCTTGGAACATACTTGAATCATACAATTTTTACTGGGGTTCCTAAGTTCTAATGAAATATTGAGCTCTTTCAATCATTCCCCAGTATGGTCTCCATTATGTTAGCACTCTATAATTTAGAAGATTGGAAAGACTAAACTATAAAGCACAACATCAAACCACTTTGGAGTCCAGGACCTAGCCTTCCTAGACTCAGAGAGGGCTCTCTTTGTTTTATGATTTAAATCGATTTGACTTATTGGTTATAAGTATTGATATTAGGCTAGTTACAATGATGGGGGTTATTTGTTTTGATGGATTGGGTAGTTGGAAAGATAGGGCTGCAGAGGCTATTCCATTGGGCGATAGAGTCAAAGGTTGGGAAGGCACATCAAAATCAAGAGCAAATCACAGGGAAAGCTAACTTTGTGAAATGGAACTTAAGAGATGTATGAATTATGAGGTGAAAGAAACAATAAGGTTCAATAGTGACTAAAGAGAAGTTAAGAATTATTTAATCAGACTTCAACAGAAAAACATTCAAATTGTAAATTGAAAATAGAATTAAGGGGCTCTGACAGTGAATCTTAATCTAAAATTTATGATTTACAATTAGATGAGGAGATACACAGTAGAGAAAACAATGGAAACATTTAAACAAAGAAGAAACACGTCACCATTTTAACACAACTCAAGAATCTTGTAACCGATATTTGATTATCGATGGCCAGCTTCAAAAATTACAGTGCTCCAATAGTATTTCTTACAATAAAGGTGCTAAAATATCCAACCTCTGATAATGAAGATACAAGCAATATTTAGCGACAACTATGCTAGTTGCCCTAATCTACTTCGGCAATCTACATTAACTACAATTTAATTAAAACTTGACAATTGTGGCCATGCAATGCCATGATGAGGTGAATATGTCAACCAATGTTGGTTGTATTAACTTCGATGACCCTTCATGAATTATAAGGTGAACCTAAAAGGGCATTTAAAATTCCAAAAAGAAAAAAGTGAGACAAAATTGATGTATGGCCCAGCCTTTCTTGCACCTACTTGGCTGGATCATTAACTCCAGTGCGGCACCGACTGCTTTGTTGTCCTACTGTCATACTTTCTAGAACTATTTTGATGAAAAAAAGTTGCCAAAATATCTTATTCTTGTTCACATCTAAGAACCATCATCAAAAAACAAATTCCTGAAAATCTTGGGTTGTCTCCCATGTCGTGAAAAATGGGCAAAATTTCTGAAAATAGGAGTCAACTCAGACATTCAATTATTCCATCTGCAGAAACCTCTAGAAATTATGGGATAGGTTTTTGTTCCTCAGCCCGTTTTGAATAAAAACCTCTCTCGATTTTTCAAAATTCATTCCCATTTTTCCATAATATCTCTTGGAAATGGACTGCTAAAACTAGCTAAAAAACAGTTTGTTGTTTGGGGAAAGTGGATTTGAAGGAGGAAAAATGGTATTTCGAACCCCCCTGAAGTGGTAAATGGTAATAGAAGGGTGGGGGCTGCGAATTCATGAGAGAAGGACACATAAGGGGGTCCCTTTCTTGAAAACCACTCGTTCCAGACCCCTATGTGAGGATACAGCTAGGCTGGTAAGGGGGCCAGAATGAAATGTAGGCTGTCGGATTTAAAGATGATGGTGGATGGATGAAATGGAAAGCGTTTTATTCTTTCCGGATCTTTACCACAAGTCCTTCTTTTTTCGCATTTAGCCTTATTTCTTCGTGAAATTAGCCTTAGACCATGTGGGCCCGACTTAACCTGTTTTACACACAAAACAACGTGGAAAAATCATTTACCTGGACCTGAAAATCTGTAGATTGTAGTTATGAAGTGGCATCGCACCCGTGCACTTTCCAATATTTAATGTTTGAGTTGTGAAGAATACAATCGGCAATGCGATGCAATGGGGAGGTGATGTGGAGAGTAAATGACGTGGAGGGTAAGTGGGACCGGACCACAATGCACATCGCAATTCGTAGCATTTAGTTATAAGTGCAGAATGTGTAAACTCTACAAAATGCGATGCGCGGAGGAGGATATGAGTGACATGGCACGGAATAACTGGGACCAGATCACAACGCAGATTGGAACTTTTAACTTTTAGTTATAAGCTG
>JAXQQM020081746.1:0-70000 GCA_034641835.2 Pinus albicaulis | reverse complement strand
TAAATACATCTAATATTAATATAACCATTTTAAATATGCTAAATATGTATGAAATTTATCTAGTCATTTTAATTCTAAATTTTCATAGTTACCTCAGTTTGTTCAGATGATAAATATTGTAAAATAACTTTAATGATGAAAAATGATGAAATAAAATTTTGAATGCAAAGTGACATTGTAATAGTGTTGAATGATAGAAAATGTGAATAATTAGAATGTAGTCAATTACAAATATTATTCATTATGATCAATCTCAAACTATTTTCTTCTACTATTTTTATTATCACTCTTGTTAGTTTTTCCATATTTTCATATTGACTATATGAAAAGGATAATTGATATCATAAACCATTTAAATATTTAGCTGGAGTTGTTGTAGTAAACAACATACTTTGTCTCTCTTGCTCTCCAATATTAATAAGTTTAATTACTATAACACAAAAAACAATATACATTGTCCATAATTTTTTGTGCTTACAGTGAAATCAATGCACACTATTAATCCAATGACTTAAAATTAATCTACCATCATACATTCAATTACATCAAATCAGAAATCAACATATACATTGAAATCAATACATATAATGCAAGAAATAAAATAAGATTATAAAACAAAATCTACACTGAAATCAATGCATCTAATGGAAGTAGTCAAATAGGATTAGAAATCAAGATCTCCACTCAAATCAATGCATCTAATGCAAGTAAGAAAATAGGATTGCAAACCAACATCTACACTAAAATCAATGCATCTATTAAAAAAAATCAAATAGGATTAGAAATCACCATATACACTGAAATCAATGCATTTAGTGCAAACAATCAAATAGGATTTGAAATCATCTACATTGAAATCAATGCATCTACTACAAACAATCAAATGTAATTAAAAATAAAAATCTACATTGAAATTAATACATCTAGTCCAAGCAATCAAATAATATTAGAAATCACCATCTACACTGAAATCCATGCATTTAGTGCACGCAATCAAACAGGATTAGAAATAATATACATTGAAATCAATGCATCTAGTGCAAGTAATAAAATATCATTAGAAATCAAAATCTACACTAAAATCAATGCATCTAGTGCAAGCAATCAAATAGGATTAGAAATCACCATCTACATTGAAATAAATGCATCCAGTGCAAGAAATATTCTTCCCTCTCTCCCCCTCCATCTATACCTATATCTCCCTCCATATCTCCTTCTTTTTCTCGTTATCTCACTCACACAAAAACACACACACTCTCACTCCATATATATCAATATGTCTGTCCCTCCCTCCCTATCTCCATCTCTCTCTTCTTTTTATTGACCTTCCATCTATATCTCTATCTCCCTCTATCTCTCTATATCCACACCAAAACATACACTCTCTTATTCCAATATATCTATCTATCACTCCCTCATCCTCTCCTTCTCTCTCTCTCTCTCTCTTCCCCTTCCCTCCCTCTCCCTCGCTTATATCTCTCTTCCCACTTGTTGTCCTCTGTCCCTCTCTCTCCATCTTCCTTTCACTCCCTCTCTCTCTCTCTCAACCTTTCTCTCTCTATGTCTTTCTTCTTACCTCCCTCTCTCTCCCCCTCCATCTCCATCTCCCTTTCCCTACCTCTATCAACTCTCTCACATCCTCTCTCTCTTCATTTCTTTCCCACCTCTCTCTCTCTCTCTCTCTCTCTCTTCACCTTCAAAATTTGTTACTATATGCCTCTCTCTCACACCTTCTCTCCATCTCTCCTTCTTTGTCTCTTAATCTCACCCTAAAACATACACACTCTCTCTTCATCTCTCCCTTGTCACTCCCCCTCTCTCTCAACTTCTCAATCCCTATTTCTTTCCTCTTCCTTCCATCTCCCCCCTCAAACTCCATCTCTCTATCCCTCCATCTCTCCTCCTATCTCCCTCCCTCTCCCCTCCTATATCTCAAGTGCTATCTCTTTTCCTTCCTCTCTCTCACTTTCTCTCCTACCTCCATCTCTCTCTATCTCTCTCCCCCTGCAATCCTCTTCGTGTCTCTCTCTTCATTCCTCCTCTCCTCTCTCCTTCAAATTATCTCCATCTCTCCCTTGTCACTCCCCTTATTTCTCCACCTCTATCATGTCTTTGTTCTTTCCTCCCATATATATATATATATATATATATATATATATATATATATATAGAGAGAGAGAGAGAGAGAGAGAGAGAGAGAGAGAGAGATTATAATAAAAAGCTATATTGTATTAATCTAAAGTTATTAAATTTAATAATATTAATATTAGGTTAATAAATGTTTTTTTTGCATGGTGTTATTAATTATTTCATACATGGTATATGGCCCATGGGCTTGGTACATAATTAGATGTTGATTTCTAATCCTATTTGATATATTTTTATTTATTTACCTTACCTATTTATACCTCTTTTATATTTATTTATTTACCATACCTCTTTTATAAATATGTATATTCATAGGCTTCACATAAAAAACCCTTTTGAGTTTTTGTAAATATAAAAGCTACTATGGAGAAAATATAATTTTTTCTTAATTTATTTACCATACTCTAGTTTATTTATATTTGTATATATTTACCATACCTTTTGAGTAAGCATAAAAATAGGTTTTATTTATTTACCATACCTCTAAAGTATAAAAATAATTTTTAGTTATTTACCATACCTATGGTTTATTTATAATTTTATCTATTTACCATATCTCTTTTTTGAGTGTTCATAAACGTCTTCATAATTTAAATTTGTTGACACATAATCCTATGGGATTGGGTGAGATTGTATAATATTGTAAATTAGGAAATGAGGAAGGCTAAGAGGCATTATAAAATGAATCCCATGAGTCTCACCTCCATGTATAAATTCATGCACACCCTCCATCTAATTCATATTCAATTTGTGGAGTTACCTCCTCGCCTGACATGGTATCAAAACCAACTATATCTCTAGCATCCTTACCCTTGTAACTCCCTTCTAGCAGACCTGATTTTTTGCATTTCTGCCTCTCTGCCAGCACCTGGAAGAACTGCTCCTTCTCTTTCATACAGTCTGTTGCCCATTATTCCTCATCGAATTCAGTAGATATGTAAAAAAAAAATTGAAAATAGTGTTGGGCTCTCCACCCTCACCTTCACACTCTCGGCCTCCTTGCTGCATGCTGTGTGGCCCCCTTGGCCTCCTTGCTATGTTTTCTGATCCATAACCCACGCAACCTCCCTCTTTCATCTCCCTCACTCCATCTGATGTCGACCCTGTAGCTACACCACCAAAATCCTCCATCGCCGACTCCTGCATCGAGCCTCCCACATATGCCATTCCCACAGACGGTGCCATCACTCCTCAACCTCCCTCCATTCTCTACACCCTCATCCCTCCGCTGGCCCTCGACCTTGACCTCGGTTGGCTTCCATTGCTTCGATACCTCCCATGGCCCTCCGCTCTCTTGTGGCTCTCGGCCTTTTGATCTCCCACTTCTGCCCTCCCTCATATAATCCCTCCCCAAAATAAGCCCTCCCTCATATAATCCAACCCCCAAATAAGCCCTCCATCATATAATCCCTCCCCCAAATAAGCCCTCTTCATTTTTTTTTATTTTTTTAAATAAAATAAAAAATTGAAGTGCAAAATTTATTTTCTCTTAGCACCAGAATTGAGTATTTTTTTTACAGTGGCAGCAAATTAATTTTTTAAAAGAATGAATTCTCTCATATTAATTATGGGAGTTGTTCTCTCTGGAAAGGAGAACTATCCTGAATGTTCTTGGAAAATCAAGCACACTCTCATTTTTAATGAGTTGTGGAGAGGAATTTGTGAAGGAGAAAGAGATAATCCATCGACAAAGCCCATCTCAGACAAGGAGATTGTCATTTGGGAAAACAAGAATTGTAAGGCCTATGCCTTGATTGCAGCTTCTGTAAATGAAGAGGTGAGTCGCCATATTACACTGTTTTCAAATTCCTATGAAGCCTTGAGAAAATTAAAATAACTTTATGACTCACATTCAGAACTTTAAATTGTTCAATTAATGATTAAGTTGTTCAGCCTTGAATTGAAAAATTATGACCCTCTTGCTTTAGCATCAGAAGTAAGATCTATCATGCATGACATTAAGAATACCGGTGTAGAAGTTTGCATACGTCTCATATCTTATGTTAAGTAATTGTATCCCACTTACTCACATTACCTTGATTCATTGCAAGCAAGTGGAAACCTCATGAAAATCACTTTTGATTCCCTTGAGAAAAAATTTGCAGAAAGAGATAAGGATTTTCGAAAGATGAGAGCCCCTCTATCTTCTGAAGAGGATGTATGTTTCACACATAGAGAGAATAGAGAAAAGAGTAATGCTCAATATTCTTCCAGAGGAAGAGGTGGCTGAAGAGGAAGAGGAAGAAGGAATTTCAAAGGAAGGAGGGGAAGACAAACTGAAACTGGAAAATATGATATTCATTACATACGCTGCAATAAATATTGGCATGATTCATCTACATGTAAGTAACCTTGGGATAAAATTGAGTAGCAAAGAAATCAAGAAAAAGGTAAAACTCATGACAGAGACAAAGTTAAAGCACCCAAATCCGCTCATTATTTTGTAGAACATTGTAGCAATGGAGTAACTAAAGAATTGTTTGATGTTTCATTTACCTCTTGGAGAAATAATTGGTTGCTATATTCAGGAGCAACATGTCACATGAATTTTAGAAAATATTTTTTTGAAGAATTTACTGACAAATTTGATGGATTAGTATACTTCGCAGATAATTCTAAATTCAAGCCATTAGGGCTTGGCACAATCAGGATTAAGTTTCCTGGTCTTCCATATCATCTTCTACATGAGGTTATATACCTCCTTGAGTTGAGGAGAAACTTGTTGTCCTTGGTCCACATCTACCAGCATGGAAACTCCATTTACATATTTGATGGAAAGGTTGAGGTCAGAAAAAAAATCAGATCACTCACTTGTCATGGAGGGAATAGAAGAAGGAAGACTCCTAAAGCTGCAAGTTTCCTCTGCTCATGCAAAAAAAATTCATTCAGTTCTCATCGTGATGAAGGGAAATTCCCATCAAGTTTTTTATGGCATGCTAGGTTTTGACACTTAAACTATGACAACCTTCGATTGTTGAAGAAAAATGATGTTACTGGATTGCCTACAATTCCTAGGAAACTTAAGAAATGTGATGCTTGTATACTAAGAAATTGTAGAAAAGAGTCCTTTCATGATTCACATTCCAGAGAACATAGAAAAATTAGGCTTATTCATTCAGATTTGTGTGGCCCCATGCCTGTTGCTTCTGCAAATGGAAATAAATATGTGATGACATTTATTGATTATTACACTAGAATGTGTTGGGTTTACTTATTGAAGAACAAATAGGATTATTTTCAAACATTCAATAATTTTCATGCATGGATTGAAAATGATGCACAAACTCATATTGGCTCTTTGCACATTGATAATGGAAAAGAATACACTTCAAACGAATTTGAAAACTATCTTCACCAACATGGGATCAAACATCAAACAAATGTGCCCTATAATCCCCAATAGAACGGTGTAGTTGAAAGAATGAACGGGACAATTTTAAATATGGTTTGCTCCATGATGATTTTTAAAAATGTAAAATTAATGTTTTGGGCTGATGTAACTCTATGTGCTATGTACATAAAGAATATGTGTCCTTCAAATTCAATCAGAAACAAAACTCCTTATGAAATGTGGCATGGCCACATTCCTTTGGTAAATCATTTCAGGGTCTTTGGTTCCACCTGTTATGCTTTGATACCTAATGTACAAAGGAATAAAATTGGTGCTAGAAGTCAAAAATGTATCTTCTTGGGGTATTCCAATACCTCCAAAGGATATCGTCTCTATGATGAAGTCAATAAGAATTTTGTAGTAGCCAGAGATGTCATATTCCTTGAATCTTCCAAGACTGACAATGTTGTTGAGCAATAACTTGATCGCTTGGATAGATTCACACATGAAAATTCATTTCAAGAATTTGATAATCTAATTCCACATATTGAAGGGGGGATTCCTATACTCTCTCTCTCATATGAAGAACCAACCATGGACGACACCTTGAACGATGTGATTGACAGATTTGGGAGATTGAATCTTGATTCAATTCCAACTCAGTCAAATGAGTAGCCTGGGCCATCTCATAAAGGTCCCTCAAAATGGCTTACAAAGACACTAGAAAGCGTTCGTCCCGATGAGGTTGGAAATACACGAACAAGAAGTTCCACCAAACAAAATGGAGGTGACATAGATAGTTCTGATTCACCTATTGATATGGATATTTCTTATAACTATGAACTAAATTTGTCTACAAATCTTGAACCAACTTCGTTCAAAGAATTCGCTTCTCATGTTGAATGGAATGAAGCGATGCAAAAGGAGTATGATGTCTTGATAAAGAATGGAACTTGGAAGCTAGTTGATCCTCCTTTGGGAACCAAACCAATTGGTTGTAAGTGGGTCTAAAAGAATAAGTACAAAGAAGACAACTCACTTGACAAGCACAAAGCCAGGCTTTTGGGAAAAGGTTACTCACAGAAAGAAGGGGTCGATTATTAGGAAACTTTTTCCCCCACAGCAAAATGGGCCACCATCTAGATACTCTTTGACCTAGCAGCTCAGAATAGATGGAAATTCCATCAGATGGATGTGAAAACCACCTTTTTGAATGGATATCTAAAGGAGAAGGTTTTTATGTCTCAGCCAGAAGGATTTTTTGTGAGGGGCCAAGAACACAAAGTATTCAAACTTATAAAATCCTTGTATGGCCTCAAGCAAGCACCGCGAGCCTGGTATGAGAAATTAACTAAGCATATTTTGAAACTTAACTTCAAATATTTTGATCTTGATGATGTAAATTTTTTTGTTAAGAACGTTGGGAAAACAATTGTACATCTTGTGGTGTATATAGATGATATTTTGATGACAGGGAACAATGAGAGTTATATTTCATCCATAAAGAAATAATTGAAGAAAGGTTTTGAAATGACTAATTTGGGCTATGTTCACTTGATTTAGATGGATATTGGTGGCCACCCAACTATTCCACTTAGGGCTCCACCATTTTCTCTTTTAGTTTTTCAGTTTTAGTACAACTTACTATTTTTAGCAGTTTTTTGGGTCCTGAACTTCCAGAGCCGTTTTGAGGCCCTAAACGATGTTTCTTGGGAAAACTAGGAGCAACATGGGTCAATGGACCACTATTTCTCATATCAAAAGTTGTATTCCTTATATAGTTCTTTATAAAGAGGTATGTTGCACGTGAAACGAAGATCGTATGCCAAAGTTACGTTCCTGGGAAGTTGAAACACCAATTTACCCAAACGAGGCCCATAGTTTTGGTGCTTCATCTCCTAGGGTTAGGGCTTTGGATGTTTAGGGATTTCCATTGTTTCTAAATAATAAATAGGCCCTCGTGCCTCATTGTAACATAGTTCAAAGGCCTATAGATGCCACACCTCTTCTTAGAGATAAGCTACCAATGCCCTAGCTAGTTTATTTCCATTCTGTCTGTAAGAATAATTCAGTTCTTTGATACTAATGAAATGAAGTGTTGTTTTTTCTAAATCTTTATATTTATGGTTATATGTGTACTCCGTTGCATTCCTGCTTAAAATTTGGATCAGTGGTATCAGAGCAGTTTTCTTTTTCTCGATCCTTCTTTGCATGTCCCCAACAAGGTCGGGGTATAAGGAGTTAGGGCTCAATCTAGTTGAACCTTTGCAAGATCAGCCTCGCAAAACCATGATGGCCACCCATGGGGGATGAAAATAAATATGAGGGAACAGAAGATCATATCAAAATATTGTCGAGGAGGTCAAGTATAGCATCATTTTTTCACCCTCAGGTGATTCATGATTGTCTTTATGGCTTTGGGCACCCATTCCTATAGACTTGAACAAATTCACTAAAAAACAGTGTTAAAATTCCCATACGCGGGTATGCCCAGACTTTTCCACGTGTATACGCGAGTCCACATGTACTTTTCCGCATATGCCATTAAAACCATTAAAAAATATATAAATTCCCTATTTTCGGACTGGGTTGATGGTTACTCCAGTAGTTCAACCACCCCAGTGCGTGGCCAACTGTTTCCAACTGACTGAAACTACTTTGAGGGAGTATAAAAGCCCCTCATGTGCATGGCCTAAGGGAGAGAGAAATTTTATAGACATTATACTCTGTTGGAATCCCAGTTCAAGTCTGATTCCCCGTTCCTCCTGCACTTTCCTAGATTTATACAGGAAACCCTTGTTTCCTAGAGATGTTCATCCATTTATATGCCATATCGAGTGCACAAGTCTTGAAAGTTTCTTAGCGAGGCAAGGGCGGGACGAATCCAGACGACGGTCTGCTCGAAGATCGTGGAAGGATTCAGGTGATCTCTCCACTCTTTATTTCTATACATGCTATTCATAATAATGAAGAACCGTCTTGTTCCTAAACTTCTATGTTAGTATCTATTTGTATATGTGGAAAGATTGATTATTAAGCAGTTATTATCGTTTATATCATATTTCACATTGATTACACTAACGTTTAGGAGAAATATATGTTGTACAACTAGGTTTCCGTGCACGTTCTTTCTTGTTTTGCAGGTTGAAGGAGGAAGGAAGGTTGCTGGGGGTTTGAACCCCGCAGGATCTACATCGAACGTAGGACTACGGGTGAGTTCTGCTATCATTGTTATCTATTTTTTTGCATTCAAGTATGGTTGTGTGTGAGTCCTTCTGAATAGCATGCCCTGCTCTGTGGAGGTTTTGACCCAAAAAACCTCTAGGGTGATTTTCCCCGAAACAAAGGCCTCTAAAAAAAGGAACACAATGATGAATAAATTTTTCCAGTTCCTTCAATGACTGCCCACCGACGATGCATCTGCATCCAGCAGCCACCCTAGAGGTGCGACTCCATTTAGGGTACAAGTAAACTTTGACATTCCCATATTTGAGGGTCAAATAGATTTAGATTTCATAGATAAATGGTTGAATATATTAGAAGGATATTTCTCAGTCCATGACTTTTCTGACCGAGAGAAGATTTTTTTTGCACTCCTCAAAGCTACCCCCCATTTCAAGGACTAGTGGGAAACCTACTATGAGAAAAATGAAGAGACAAAGCCCTCTCTATTCTCAGCCATACCCACTTGGAATTATTTCTGAGATGCCATCAAGGAACAATATTATATTGTGGGGAGCTATGAGGACAATTACATACAATGGACCACGTTGTGGCAACAAAGGGATCAAGATGTGCATGAGATGATGAATTTGTTCCATACCCTGCACTTAGAGTTGGGTATCAAAGGTTCAGAGAAATATTTTGTGCTAAAGTATCACAATTTTCTGCACAGATACATTCAAGAGGAAATGGAGTTCCTCTACATCTCCTCACTTGGTACGACATATCGGTATGCTGCCAAGATTGAGCAGAAATTCAAACAAAAGAAGCGAGACTTTGGATCTGTGAATCAAAAGAAAGGGAAAGGTGCCCCTAAACTACAGAACAAATGACAAAGCCAAGGCATGGTAGCCCAAGACACCCTGCCAAATCCACAAGCAAAGAACAACACCGTGAAGCCAAATAAGGACACAGGAAAGTGGTGTGAGTTGCATAAGAGCTCCACTCACAACACAAGTGAGTTTCGAGCCAAGCAGTCGCTGGTGGCCGAGATGAGGGCTTCTGAATTAGATGCATGCTCCAACTATGAATCAGAGCCTGACAAGGGGAATGAAAAAGGGAAACAAATTATTGATGCAGAGCCCAATGCCACTGTTTCCATTGCGAAGATCTAGAAGGAGGAACCAGAAGATCCATAGGAGGAGGAGCGTCTCTTCCACTCCTAGATGTGGGTAAAGGGTTCCCCACTACAGTTCATTGTCAACAATGGGAGGCAAAAGAACCTCATTTCAGCAGATGTGGTGAATCGGTTGGGCTTGTCGACCACAACACACCCACAACCATACACCATCAGGTGGCTTCATGAAGGACGAGATCTTCGCATCAGCCAACAGTGTCACCTTCCCTACAACATCAAGCCCTTCACGGATGAGTTATTAAGTGAAATTTATCCTCTTGATGTTTCTGATGTATTATTAGGCCAACCATACTTGTGGAAGCGACATGTTGTGTATGAGTCCCATCCTCACATTTTTATTGTTACTTTCGGAAATAAGATGTACAGGATACCAGAGGTACCACCGCCTGCCGCTATCTCTTTGGTTATTGCAAAACAATGCAATAATCTCTTTTCCCAAACTAGAAAATTTGTTTTCCTGATGATCCTCCCCTAGGGAAAGAAGAATATTGTGGCCACGACCTCCATACAGGCCTCCTCTACATGACAAAAAGAAATGGACAATGTTGTGGAGGAGTACAAGGGCATCTTCACCTCACCAATAGGGATGCCTCTGCACTATTAGGTCAAGCATCCCATTGATCTGACCTCAGGTGCACCACTACCCAATGGACCGATCTATTAGCGCTCTATTTTGGAGAATGATGAAATCAAGAGTTATATTCAGGAGTTTCTATAGAAAGGTCACATCCAGCCAAGTTCATCACCCTGTGGGAGCTCGTTTGTGTTGGTACAGAATAAGGATGGGACTTGCAAACTCTGTATTGACTATCGGGCACTAAACAAGATCACTGTCTGGAATAGGTACCTGATCCCACAGATTGATGACCTTCTAGACCAACTCAAAGGGGTGAAATATTTTAGGAAGATCGACTTGAAGTTTGGGTATCACCAGGTACCAATTGAACCCTCTAATGTGTGGAAGACAACCTTCAAAGCCAAGGAGGGCTTTTTTGAATGATTGTTCATGCCTTTCGGGTTGATGAATGCTCTTGCAACCTTCATGAGGTTGGTGGACGATATCTTGCAGCCATTCACCAACTCATTTGTATTGTACTTGGATGAAATTCTAATCTTCAGCCAAAATTGGGAAGAGCACCTCCACCACATCCGACAACTCCTCCAAACACTGCGGCAACACAAGTTATGTGCCAATTTTGAGAAGTGCACTTTCGGCATGACCCAAGTTCAATATCTGTGATACATTATTGATGAAAGGGGGGTGCATGTGGATCCAACCAAGATCGAATTCATTCAGGATTGGCTAGCCCCTGTTAGCTCCCTGTAATCAGCAAGATTGGCAAAGTTCGACAGCAGGGAGCTAACATTTCTGGCGACTCCACTGGGGAAGGTTTGAGTTATTTTCTTTTTGAATACTTTAAATATCTCAGAAACCCCTTGACTCACTAAACATTTGGCATAGTGGCCAGCTGAGCCACCAGCAACTAACATTTATGGCGACTTCGTTGGGGAATTTATGAGTAATTTTCATTTTAAGGTAATCATAGGATACCAGAAATTTGTTTCAAAGAACATTTGCTATATTAACCAGCTGAGCCACCAGCGACTAAAATTTCTGGAGACTCCGCTGGGGACTGAGTCGAATTTTCATCTTAGGTTCCCTTAAAAACTTCATAAAACCTTGTGAGTAAAAGTAGCCTTTTCAAGCACTACCAAGTAATGGTAATCATGGTAAAACTTGTTTGAATCAGTGACAAGCTAGGAAAACCCTAGGATTCTCATAAGTTTTTATCTAACCTTGAAAAATCAGCTGGATTAGCCATAGGAGTAGACTTTCTTTGTCTCATAACCATAGCTAAGTCGTGAAACAGATCTGGGGCACTCTTAGAAACCACACAACTGAAAAAGAACTCAGAAAACCCAAAAATATTTCATATTGGAATTCAATAAACATGGTTGTGGACCATAAAACCTTTTACCTCCAAAAGAGCTAAAAAATTCCACTTGGCGACTCCACAATCCTCAACAAACCTTAAGACTCCATTGGGAAGAACCCGTATCATTTTAATATTTTTCAAACTTGGTTAGAGGACTGTAGGATTAAAATTTGTGTAAACAGATTAGTTGACCTTTTAAATACTATCATACCTGGTTGAACTTTTCTTGTTTATTTGGGTCTGAAAAACACAGCATAATGGCTCCTAGAAAGATTCATACTAGAGCCTATCCTGACCCGAACCAGCCAGAGATAGTTGATAACCCGGAAAGTATCCTTAGAGAGTCTCCTAGGATTAAATTATCAACTGTTTTCAGATCACCCTTGAGAGCTAATTCAGTTCCTGAAAATATTTCAGCTCTACAACAATCACAAGTTGACTTAGTAAATCCCTTTAGAACTAGGTCATTTGATGATATAATTCAGCTAGATTCTGAGTCTTCACTTTCATCTCCTGAAATAAGTGAACATCTTGGTAATAGAGAAACAACACCACCTGATCTACATTCCCTTTCCAATTTAGGTGTTTCTCATCCAAGATCAGCTCAGCAATCTGTTCCTGGTCCATCCACATCTCTTCACCTTACATCCATTGTCCAAACCACTCCACTTCAACCCACTTTCCCTTTTATCAATCCACCTCTTGTAAATCCACCCCCTCCACATATCATGGCAGCATGGTATGCTCCCTTAGTCCTTCCTGTTCCCTTAGTCAATCTTCCACAGGACTATCAGTCAAAAATTCCATTATATGATGCTAGTAATACTACAACGACATCTCAACATGTGGATAAGATGAATGACTACTTTGATAGAAATGAAATTGATGATGATTCTGTCAAGATTAGATTATTTGCTCAGAGTTTGGGGGGAGAAGTAAGAAAATGGTTAAAGGCGCAACCCCCCATAGTATCAATGATCTCCAAGCCTTCCAGCAGACATTCTTAAAAAAATGGGAAGTGAAGAAGAATCCTCTCCAAGTCCTTTCTGATTACAAGAACCTCCATAGAGAGATTGGGGAAAGTGTGCAAGCTTACTGCACTAGATTTAATAGTGTGTACAATGCACTTTCCCCAGATCTAAAGCCTCCACAAGGCTCGACTCTAAAAAATTTTCCTGAAGGGTTTGACCCTGAGATGGCCTATCAGCTGAGAGAAAGATATCCTGCAACTCTTGAAGATATGCAAAAAGGAGCTCTTGCCGTGGAAGTTAACTTGATGGAGAAGAGCAAGAATGAAAAATGAGAAGAGAGTGTCCTTTAAAGAGGAATCTACCCCTTCTACTTCTAGCTTGAAGATGGAAAAAATGATGGAGGAGATGGTGAAGAAAATGAGAATCCTTGAGAGAGCACAAGCAAGTCAAAACCAAACTGCTCCTCAAAACAGAAACTAGAACTAGAATCAGAATTTTAGAAGGAACCAACCTCCAAACATACCTAGGGAAGATGATCAACACATCACTCCTCCCTTTCATCAAAACTATGTAAGTGAGGTTGAGGAAACAAATGAAATAACCGAGGAAGATGATATCAACATGCTCGGGGTAGATAATGATGACTTTGAGATTCATTATGATAGAAAACAAGGTCTATACACACCTTATCATGAAAAAAGAGATGATGATGAAAATTATTATCAAGACATGGAAAATGTCATCATAGATTCTCAAATAGAATATGACCTTAGAAGCAAAACCAGTCAATAAACTCCCAACAATAAAACCTTTGAAAAATCTTCACAAAACAGCACTGTAAGTAAGCCCAAAAATTCGAAACCAAAAGACAAAATAGTGGCTGTTAATTCTGATAAAGGTAAGGAAAAAGGCACTCAAAACAATGCAAAACAGAGTGTAGACCTTAGCAGTACTAACACTTCAGCTAGTACTCCTGTTAAAACACTTTTGTCAAATGTAAATAGAACAAATCAGCAAACACATGTTGCTGACAGAATGTCAGTTAATAAGGCTGAGACAAGTGCTTTAAAGAGTCAAATTCCTTTCAGCCTGGAGTAGGAAATTTCCAAAATTAAAATCTATGTTCCCCTTACTGAGTTAGCTGCCAAAATTGTATATAAAACCCAAATTTTGAAGGCTTTAAATATAGAGGAAAATGAGGACACTGTCAATCTTAACGATGACCAACCAGAGTTGATTTTTGGTCCTAAGATTGAAGGTAAATGTTACATAATTTTTTGGTCATCTAACCTATTATCATTAGATGAACCTAAGTACACCATGTAAGACCAATTTTACCCTAAGTAAAATTTCTTTCACTATGTGAAATAACTTAGTAAAACACCTTTATTAAGTTGTTTATGGTCTAAACAAGAAACCCAAAAATGAAATAATAAACAAATCTATATTTGTTTATATTTCCTGGTCATATTTAACCCAAAACAAGGAAATCAATTAAATAAATCCTTATTTATTTGATTATTTCCTAAGAATAAGTTATTTAAATCCTTATTTAAATAATATTCCTAGTTAAATTTGACTAAATCATTTATAAATAATTAAATAAATCATTATTTATTTAATTATATTCCCACCATTTCCTTAAAATAATAAATAAATCATTTATTTATTTATTATTTATAAATAAAGGAATTGACCCAAGTCAAAAATCCTTTTCCCTCCAAAAAATATAATAAAATATTCCTAAAGGGTGGTTCTAGAATTTGATTAATAATATTTTATTCATGCACCAAGTTCTAGACCGCCCTAATATTTTGTTATTAATAGAAGGGTTTTCCCCATTCATTATTCAAATTCAGAGTTCTCCATTAATATTTTGTTAGTATAGATCACTCTGGATCTATACTAGGTCACATTCTCCATTTTTGCCTTGTGAGCTCCCATCGAGTTCTATGTTTGTCTGGGTTTTCTACAACAACAAGAGAGAGGAATTTTAGATCTGAAACGCTGAGGACTTTCAAGAACCCATCCCATTGAGGAGAACTGGAAAACACCTTTCTTTTTTTCCTCTTAGGTGCCCCCTTTTTAATATAATATAAAAATTCTTTCAAATACATTTTTCTTGTCTTGTCTATTGGATGCATGGAGCCACATTTTACTTTATCTGCTTAATGTCTTTTATGCTTAGATCTGGATTTGTGCAGCATTATTTGGATCACCTAATTTATAATTTAAAGATATTCGGTAGCCATAATCGATGTTAGGGCTATTTGTTATGCGTAGCTAAAGTGGTCTTTTACGATGAAATATTCATACTAACAATTGGTGACTCCACACGGGTTTTCTTTTGTGACCGTTGTCATTTTATATATTCCTGCATATCCAGTTGTTTCAGACCCTAGGGTTTCTCTTCAGTTTCCTGTTTTTTCTATTTTTATGGTGCTTTTCACCTCTAAAACCCTCAAACATTGAAATTTTTAACTTTCGTGTGTTTCTGGCCTTATTGCGCAGGTGACAGACATCAGCCGCAGCTGAGACGACAATTTTTTCTGAAATCTGCCGCCGAGAGACCCGGATCTACAAGTTGCACTTATTGGCCCAAAAAATGTGACCTGGACTTGAGGACGCACTTTTCTGCCCCAAACCTGTGACTCCGACTGAAAACAGGTCAGAACCTACGACCTGCCCTTTTTTCTGCAATTTTCCAGCAATTTTTCTGGGTTTGTCTGAAGCTTCTGTCAGGGTTTTCCATCCTCCGTCTCTGCCCTTTTGGACCTGTTTATGATCTGTTTCACTCAACTAAGTGGGAATCTTTCCCCTTAGGGCTTTAGTACCCTCCACTTTTTGTGGGCGAGTTTTAGTTGCTTCAGACGTCTGAATTTTCAGAGTTTCAGCCTTCTTCTTTTCAGATCTAATACCTCCTTTTCAGATCCCTTTAGATCAGCTCTTATCCCCTTCAAATCACCTCATATAGTTTTGTTTGGGTTTACCTCTAGGGCCACCTCTTTGTCCCTCCTACCTTTAGCTGATTTCCCCTTCTGTTACAGCAACCTTGCCTCTGCCTCTTTGCTGTTCTCTACACCTCTTTCCAGCAAGTTTATCCTTTAGATCCCTGTCCCTCCCGACCCTTGATCTATCGACCTCTTTTTAGTGTGTTTTGACTAGATTTTTTCTCTCTTTTTAGACTAGTTTTGAGAGACCCGCCTTCTTGGGTTAGATTGATGCATTGTTAGCTGTTAATTTTCTATTATTTCAGTCTTATATATTGTTCTATACAGATTTATTTTCAGTTACGTAGCACACTTTTTCTTTTACTCTCAAAAAGTCTGGGTTTAAAAATTAAAATTAACACACGCCACACACTGAACCTAAGTGAAGAAGAACCTGGTTAACACCGCCTGGCAAAGACTTTAAAATCAATTGACACTGTACCGCTCGACCCTTGTTTCGAAATTGTAATCACTTGATTCTGCCCCTCCCTGCCTTTGTTGGTTATTCTTCTTCCCTTTGTGTCGTCATCTTTGCGCCCCCAAGCCGTATCTCCTAGAGACTTCTTGGCCTTCACCCTCAGTTTCCGGTTGGTTGACTCACTCCTTCCCGCCGTCCTCAAGTTAGTATTCCCCCAAGTCTGCACTCCAACTCCTCTTCTGTTTCTTTGGGTTCTCCCCCTCCTTCTGGTTCTCCCTCTGTTACCTTCACCATGTCTGGTCCAGGGCCTAATGCTAGCAGCAACCCCTGCCTTAATGTTGGGATGGTTACTAGTGGAACCACCATGGGAACTACCTTGACTATCCCTTTGCTCCCCTATATGGCAGGTCTCAGTCTCCTCGATTTCAATCAGTTGACCAATGATCCTATCCACCACGATGTTAGTTGGCCTGCTATGCCAACCAAGCTCCCCTCCAACATTCCCAAGTTCGAAGGCCTTGTTAGTGAAGATCCCTCCAACTATATCCGATCTTTCCACATGTGGTGTTCATCCAATTCCATTGCCGATGATTCCATCCGTCTTCAGTTGTTCCAACGCACGCTTACAAGCAAAGCTTCTAAGTGGTATGTTGACCAGCCCACCTCTTCCCATACCACCTTTGCAACCCTTTCCCACGCCTTCTTATCTTATTTCCATCTTCCCCCTTGTTATCACACTGGTATCGAAATTTTGACTTCTTTCCATCAATCGTCTGCGACCCGCCTATTCGATCATGTTAAAGAATGGCGGAGAAGAAAGAGCCTATGTCAAGCCCCTACCTTCGAAGACCATGTCTACATGGACTGGTTCCTTAGATCTCTCTTACCCGCCATCGGCAAAGATGTCGCATCCCATTTTCTTCAAACCAAAGAAGCCGCCCTCCAAATAGCCTTGAAATATGACCTGATCTATGCTCAATCCGGTTATGTTTATACCGTCCTTCCTGACCTCCCCAGACCTGGTGGCACTAACGCATCGGGGGCACCTCATGCTGCCGACAGTATTGTTGGAGCTCTCTCTCATCCATCCGCTCAACCTCCCATGACCTATGGTTTTCTTGGGGGAGGGGGCACCACCTCCTGCACTTCTCCCCCTCCCGGTAGCATGCATCTAGGATCCGGCATGCCTCCTCTTTCTGCCCAACCTCCTATTTACCACACTGTTACCCAACCTCATTATCATCCATATCCATAGCCTAGTGCTCCAGCTCCTCCAACATTCGCACCCCTGCCTCCCTTTTCTTCTCAACCCCCGCAACAGCAGTCATCACCCCCTCAAGAGCAGGTGGATGCACAGCAGGGATTTGTGGCTACCCAACCACCTGACGGACAGGCGGCCACTAAACCTTCCCCTTCTAGTTCCTTCGATTACCAGATTCTCATGATGAACTCTTATCAACCTTTACCTATCAACCTTAACCTTCAAACTTGGTCTCGTCAGTACCCCAAGCCTCTTGCTTCGTCTATCCCCGAGTCAGCTTCTTCAGGTTCTACAGAGCCTCTTTTGACATCTAATGGTCCCTTGCATATCCCTCAACCCAAATTTAAGGTTCATACCAAGATTCCTAAGGGCCCATTACGCCAAAATGTTGCTTCTGGTCGAGCTGCTTATTCGTATAGCATAGTAGATGCTTTGGCACAGTCTCCTGCTACCATTTCAACACTGGAACTCCTCCAGTCGCGTCCTTCTCAAAAGAAGTCTCTATTATCTGACATGGGCACTGTAGATCTTTTTGATGACCAATTGATTTTTTTCGACGCCTGTCAATCAGAACATCCTCCCCTTCTTTCTTCTGTAGCTTTCCAAATCCCAGTCAAATGCGGAACGCTCATGTTTCTCGGTTATTATTGATGAGGGGCATCCACTTGTGTGATTTACGCCGGTTTGGGAAATATCTCGGATCTCTAAGGGAATCCTTCCACAATCACTCTTCGAGCGTGGGATGGCCACGCCTCCCAGCCCATTGGCCTTTTCCGCAACTGTCCTATCACTCTTGTGGGAAAGATTTTTTGCGTTAACATTGAAGTCATCGACGCCCCTCTTGATTATAACATTCTTTTGGGGCGTAGCTACACCTATGCCATGTTTTTTGTCCCATCCGCGGTCCATCGCAAGATGTTTTTTCCTCATAATGGAAAGATAGTCACCATTGACCAGTTGGCATATCATGAGCCAAAATCTCAGCCCTCCCCTGAGTCGACCATCTCTTCTATAGCCAATACGCAAACCGTCGATTCTTTGAACAGTGTCTCCCTCGGCGTCTACAAAGACTCCTCCTTGCTTGGAACTTTCCTTGGTATTCCTCCTCCTCCTGTCTCTAATCCAAACTTAGCGAATGTTTTCATGATTCAATCGTCTCGGGCTGACCTTAAATGGCCCGCTTCGGCTAGTCAGCAACCTCAACCTCAACCTCGCCCGCCGCAACCTGCTCCTAGCCCTTCACCTCAGCCAGCTAGACCTCTTCCTTCTGGCCCTTCTCCTACAACTGGTACCCATGCACCCCTCTATCCTCCTGGGTCGATTCCACCAGGTCTCAACCATCTTGGAGCCGTCCCTCCTGGCCATTACCCCATTGGTTAGATACCTTTCCTTGCTCCCCCTCCCGAAGTCTCTTCGATTCCCACCATGGCCACCCTCTCCCTCCCCAATTTGACCCTGAGCATACCTGTCTAGTACCTTGACCCTCCAGCCACTACCCTACCTGGTCAACCCAAACCTTATCTTGCTTTGACCCCGGTTCAACCGGTCCCCATGACTTCTCCCGCTGCAACAGTGCCTTAGTCACCTCAACAAGAACCACCTCTTGTTGTGACCGCTTCAGGTAAGAAGGGAAAAGCTTGCAAGGGGGCATCAAAGGACAAGGCTGCCTTGAAAAACCTTGCCCCTCCTCAGCCTCCAAATCATACCATCCAGTGTGCCGTGTGTGATGTTGTTGGTCACGCCACCCATACTTGTCCTGAATTGCCTCATCTCAAGCCCATGGTTACTGTCGCGTTCACGAGTCCACGGTCCCGAAACCTTTTTTCCTTGCGACCGGGGCCAAGAACCCAAGAACCTTCACACCAACCACCCATGTGCTTTGTGTGATCTCCATAGCCGATGGCCCGGCCTGTCCCGCCTCGAGGACTTCGCACCTCTCTAGCCGTGGTCTACCAATCGGAGGCCAAGCCACGAGTCCACCTCTCTCATATTTGCGCATTTTTCTTTGGCGAACTACTGAACATGATGGCTCCCATTGACATTCCCCCTCTTGATGTCAAGATGATAGACCTTCGTCCACCATATTCTACCTATCATCATCCATGAGACCCTCGGAGCACTCCCTACGAATCCTCTGTTATCTGCGCTTGACCTTCCTTCAGCGATCACCTTGGGCTCAACATCGGTAGATCCTTTATCTACTTACTCTTCTGTCACTCCTTGTGACGATGCGCATGTGAACCTCTCTTCTCATGATGATGAGTCAGGTAGCTTCGTCACATCAGGTAGTCTTTCTTCCACCAGTCACCCCATCTTCTATCACGATGACGACATTATGGAAGAAATCCCCACCCCTGACTTTATCTATTGTCCCTTACATCGAACCCATGCGTTCGCACCACATACACCTTGTGGCCATTACATTGAAACCCCATGTTTGGGTAAGGGGGCACCCATATTTGAGAGACTAGGAGAAGCAATTCTCCACAACTCTCCCAGTGTATCTTGTCATGTCGACTTTAGTACCATTATTCTTCCACATTTAGCCGAACCTCTAGAGTCGCATATCACTTCAGATCACTCTAGGGATGATACGCCTTATCGTTCCTTCATCTTACAGCAACAACCCAGTCTCTTAAACATTGTTGTTGACCAACCTATGGGTTTTCTAAGAGAGCATCAGTTCATTATCTCCAAATCCTCTCTTTGGGATAGTGACACCAGGTATGCCAACCCGAAAACTTAAAGTCCATTTGATTCATATATGCAGTACTAAAAGAGATTGGTAATCTCCATTTCCTTTCTCATACTGCATAACCATAACGAAAACAAATGGTGCACCACATCATTCAAATGTGTTTAGATTCCCCTTTATACATTTTGGCATGACCACAACATGCTTGGGGGCACCTATGACCCTCAACCATAACCCTCCTCAAAATCAAATTTCTTCACTTGCAACACTCATACTAGGGGCACCACTTGGCCTCCATACTTGTCCATGCTCATGTTGATGTTCGTCATGAGTTACCATCTTGTACTCATGTTTTTATTGTCCCCTTTGGATCTTCCCCCATTTCATCATCATCATTAGTGTCCGTCTGTTAGTCTCTCTAATATTTTCTCTCGTGCCTTAGTTGGGGATCCCTTATTGCCTCACCTATGGTGGACCTCCTTCTGTCGACATCAGCTCATTTACTCCAGAAGCCAGGTCTAGAGGGCAGTGTACCTTGGTTAGAGCTCCTTTCAGCATGATCGTGATCCATATACTTGATGGTCCAGTGATGCAACAGCAGCTATTGGTGATTCCCGAATGTGTGTGAGATGTCTAAACCCTCATGAGGGGGTGGCCCTGCAGGTAGCCCCCCACATGCCCGGATGACTTCTTCATTTCAACCTTTGATGCAGCTCCTTCCATTTGATGATATCGGCCTCAGCCGCTTGCAACGCCCTTTCGATTTGCATGTATCAATCAGATTTTGTGAGCCCCTCCCCGTGTATAAGGGGAATTTGGGTTGTATTTGTATCTCATGTACTAAAATATTATTGTATAAGTCCTGACTGTTATTCCAGGCACAACATGTATGTGGGATTCATCATTCTATTTTTCTGGCTCGTATTTATGCTAGCATGTACTTTATAGTTCGGTTCCTTGTTTACTGGACATACTATTCTTTTGTACTTTGTCTCGGCGGGCATAGGTATGCCTCCCCTGCTGCCTTTAGCACAATACCACTTCATAAACTAGAGACTTGTTGCACCTGTAAGTCTCATCTCCTCAGGGTCTAGTCCTTAAGCACATTAGACTACCTTACATTTCTCTCTCTGACTTCCCTCTTGATGTCTAGTGATAGAGTTCTTACAATGTACTTCTGTCATACGATTTGCTCCTAACACTCGTACATTGGGGGGAAATATGTTACACCATTTTTTGGTCATCTAACCTATTATCATTAGATGAACCAAGTACACCATGTAAGACCAATTTTACCCTAAGTAAAATTGCTTTCACTATGTGAAATAACTTGGTAAAACACCTTTATTAAGTTTTTTATGGTCTAAACAGGAAACCACAAAAGGAAATAATAAAAAAATCTATATTTTTTTATATTTCCTGGTCATATTTAACCCAAAACAAGGAAATCAATTAAATAAATCCTTATTTATTTGATTATTTCCTAAGAACTCGGATTATTTAAATCCTTATTTAAATAATATTCCTAGATTAAATTTGGTAAATCCATTTATAAATAATTAAATAAATCATTATTTATTTAATTATATTCCCACTATCTCCCTAAAATAATAAATAAATCATTTATTTATTTATTGTTTATAAATAAAGGAATTGACCAAGTCAAAAGACCTTTTCCCTCCAACAAATATAATAAAATATTCCTAAAGGGTGATTCTAGAATTTGATTAATAATATTTTATTCATGCACCGAGTTCTAGAACACCCCAATATTTTGTTATAAATAGAAGGGTTTTCCCCATTCATTAGTCACCTCCATTGCATTAGATCACTCTGGATCTATACTAGGTCACATTCTCCATTTTTTCCTTGTGAGCTCCCATTGAGTTCTATGTTTGTTTGGGTTTTCTACAACAACAAGAGAGAGGAATTTTAGATCTGAAACGCTGAGGACTTTCAAGAACCCATCCCATTGAGGAGAACCAGAAAACACCTTTCTTGTTTTCCTCTCAGGTGCCCCCTTTTTAATATAATATAAAAATTCTTTCAAATACATTGTTCTTGTCTTGTCTATTGGACGCATGGAGCCAAATTTTACTTTATCTGCTTAATGTCTTTTATGCTTAAATCTGGATTTGTGCAACATTATTTGGATCACCTAATTGCAAATTTAAAGATATTTGGCAGCCATAATCGATGTTAAGGCTATTTGTTATGCGTAGATAAAGTGGTCTTTTACGACGAAAGATTCATACTAACAGTAGATATCAAGAAGGACCTGTTCCTCCCTTTTATGTAAGTTTAAACATTCATGACAAGACCTTGCACAACACTATGCATGACTCAGGAGCTTCTCACAATTTAGTGCCGAAAGCTGTAATGGAGAGCCTAGGTCTAGGAATCACCGGACCTTATAAATACCTGTACTCTTTTGACTCTAGCAGAGTAAAATGTCTGGGTTTAATTAAAGACCTCTGCATTAACTTAGCCCAGATTCCAGCCAAATGTTTGGTCATGGATATAGTTGTGGCTGATGTGCCCCCAAAGTATGGAATGTTGTTATCTAGGTCTTGGGGGGCTAAGTTACAGACGACTATGCAGATGGATATGACCTATGCAACCATCCCTGTGTTTAATCAATCAAGAAGACTTTACAGGGAGTCCCATATGCAGTACATGGTTACTAGTCAAGACAGATTGCAAAACTCTCCCCTTTATTCTGTAAACACAGGCCTTGATTCATTTATCCTTTTTTATGATGAAATATTGGATGAACAAGTAACTTTAACAGAGTTTATGGCCGATAGAGAGGAGGAGGTAAACACCACATAAATGTCTAAACAATTTGCTAAACCCGTGAGCTTTATCAAAGAAAACGCAAGTCTTGAACTACAAATCATACGTCCATTGCTTTTTAACCTTAACAGTCAAGAAAGCATTCCTCAGCTTAACGAGAAAACAGAGGAATCAAAACAAATTCAACTAAGCGCTGATATTCAAAAACAAACCGAAATCACGCTTTTTGAAGAGGATACTGACCCAACTGATGAAACCAAAAATAGTCCTCTGTGGAGTATGTATTTTGACGGGTCATGCACTAGAACTAACACTAGTGGAGGGGTCTAGATTCGCAACACTGAGAATAACCACACAGAAAGCCTTTTCTGTAGATTAAACTTCCAGTGTTCGAACAACATAGCGGAATATGAATCCCTTCTCTTAGGCTTATGTTTGTTGAAAAAATTAGGAGCCAAAAGGATTAGAGTGCATGGGGATTCATAATTAATCATTAGGAAAGTCAATGGGGAATACAACGCAAATCATCCCAGACTTAGGGCCTACCGAAACAATGTCATGGATCTTTTAAAAACTTTCGAGGAGTCTGAATTGATTTTTGTCCCAAGAAAAAGAAATATTGCGGCCCACAATTTAGCTTTTGCAGCTAGAACATGTTTAACACCATATGAAACCAAATATTGTACAACTCAAATTAAATTTAGACCTGTTGTCCCTGATAACGAAAAATATTGGCAAGTTTTCGACGGAGACAAACAAATAGAAGACTTCATGCAGTTCAGAAATGAATTCAAACTACCAAGTTCGGATTCAGATTATGAAACTGACTGCCCTAGTGAAGAAAATTTTCTTGATAAAGAAGAAAGGTCTCATGAACTTGCTAATGTAAACTTGTTGTCTAGCAAACTTTAAAACGAAACAGAGATGAATGCAGGGTTAGAAATAGAGGAGTTAGAAACCCTGCAGTCTAATGATGAAAGTTTTCCCAAGGGTCTGACACCTTTAGAAGAGTTGTTTGATTTTAACAATGTGGCCAAGAAGCCAAAACTGGAACCTGTAGAGACTGAAGTAGAAGATTGCAATATAGGCAGTGAGAAAAAACCGAAAATGATTAAATTTTCTAAAACTCTACCAGCTCATATTAAACTCAAATATATCGAGTTGTTTAAAGATTTTTCTGATGTTTTTGCGTGGAGTTACGAAGATCTGAAATCCTATGACACTAAAATAATCCGGCACAAAATCCCTCTCAAGGAGAACCAGAAGCCATTCAAACAGAAACTTCATAGAATAAACCCTGTTCAGTTGCCTTTGGTTCAGAAGGAGATCATGAAAATGTATGAAGCTAGTATTATTGTCCCTATTAGATATTCTAAGTGGGTATCTAGTCTGGTGTCGGTTAGGAAGAAAACGGGAGAGATTAGGCTTTGTATAGACTTTAGAGACTTAAAAAAAGCTTCACTCAAGGACAAATACCCTTTACCTAAGATGGATCATATTTTACAAAGGGTGGTAGGGTCTAGAAGAATTTCTTTTCCTTATGGCTACTCAGGGTACAATTAGATCTTAGTTCACCCTGTTGATCAATTAAAGACAACCTTTACTACACCATGGGGCACTTTCATGTATGTGAAAATTCCCTTTGGTCTAATGAATGCTGGAGCAACTTTTCAGAGAGCCATGGACATAGCATTCTCTGAAGAGCTCGACTACTTCATCATTATATACCTTGATGATGTTACTGTGTTTTCAAAGACAGATGAAGAGCACTTAGCACATTTAAGGACAATTTTCAGGAGATGCAGGAAATTTGGGATATCTTTGAACCCTAAGAAGACAATTTTCGTTCTCCAAGAAGGTAAGCTTCTTGGACACATTATTTCAGAAGAGGGTATTATGATAGATCCAAAGAGGATTGAAGCCATATTGCAAATCTCTCATCCTCGAAACATCAAGGAGTTGCAATATTTCATTGGAAAGATTAACTTCTTGAGAAGGTTCATCCCCAACTTGGCTGAGCTCCTCAGGAACATTACAAACATACTAAAGAAGGAGCAAGGGGTAAAATGGACCTTGGAAGCAAAGAACTCCTTTGAGCTGGTGAAACAAGCGTTAATAAAAACACCGGTTCTAATAATTCCTGATTTTTCAAAAGATTTTTATATTTTTTCATTTGCATTAGAACATACCATAGCTGTTGTCCTTTTACAAAAAAATCCACAAGGACAAGAGCAGCCTATTGCATTTTTTAGCAAGGCGTTGAGGGATGCCCCTCTGAAGTATAAAATTATATAAAAGCAAGCTTTTGCTTTGGTTAAAGCTTTGAAAGACTTCAGAGTATACATCCTTCACTCACACATCATTGCCTTTGTCCCAAATTCAGTTTTTAAAGATATTCTAACCCATGACCCAGATGGTAAGAGAGGTAAGTGGATTGCGGTTATTCTTGAATATGATTTAGAGATAAGACCCACTAAACTCATCAAAGGCCAAGGTCTAGTTAGATTAATGGCTGAATAAAATTTTGAAGTTCTTGATATTAATATGATTGATGCTTTGGATGACCAAGAAGGATTCTCAACTCCCATTGTTGAAGACTATTTTATGAATTCTCCTTGGTATGTTGATATTATTTATGTTTTGCTTAATTTAAATACACCTCCCAGTTTATCAAAAACAAAGGCAAGGTTTTTGAAATTGAAAGCTGTAAACTATTGCATTATAGATAGATGTCTTTATTGGAAAAATGCAAGCGGTGTATTGCTTAAATGTTTTCCTGAGTATGATGCAGAGAAGGTTAAACATGAGTTCCATGAAGGAGAGTGTGGAGGTCATTTATACTGGAAGACAACAGCCAACAAAATTTTGAGGGATGGTTTCTATTGGCCTACTATGTTTCCTGATATACACAAGATGATCATTGCCTGCCATAAATGTCAAATTTTTGAAGGCAAAAGAAAACTGCTAACCCTACTTCTGCATCCAATCACTATTGAAGCTCCTTTTCAATAGTGGGGATTTGATTTCATAGGATAAATCCATCCACCATCTTCTGCTCAGCATAGATGGATTCTCACTGCCACAGACTATTTCACTAAGTGGATAGAAGACATACCTTGTAGGCAAGCCAATGATTCTGTTATTATAAAATTTATGGAGACTAACATTCTCTCTAGATTTGGTTGTCCTACCAAGATCATCACTGATAATGCAGCAGCATTTGGATCAAAGAAGATGGTTGAATTATATCACAGATATTAGATAACATTGGGGCATTCCATGGCCTATTACCCTCAAGGTAATGGACTTGCAGAATCCTCAAATTATATTTTGGTGAACATAATCAAGAAACTGTTAGAGAACAACAAGAAGTCTTGGCACACAAAGCTAGTTCATGCACTTTGGGCTGACAAATTGACTTTCAATAAATCTATTGGTATGTCACCCTTCCAGCTTGTGTATGGTACTGATGCAATTTTTCCAACCAGCCTTGGTGTACCAGTGATAAAGTTGATTCAAGAGTTGCAAACTGAAGATAATGACATGATCAGAAGAATAAATCAGACCATTCATCTTCAACAAACCAGAGAGGAAGTTTATAACAAGGCATTACAGAAGCAGAATAGCATTAAAAATATTTTTGACAAAAGAAAAAAGGTTAGAAATTTCAATGTTGGGGACAAAGTTTTAAAGTGGGACTCAAGGAGAGAAGACAAGGGAAAGCACAGAAAATTTGACAACTTATGGCTTGGCCCTTATCTCATTCATTCAACTACTGGTAATAATGCCTTTTTCTTGCAGGAGTTTAATGGAGCAGAATTGTTTGGGGGTCCTGTCAATGGCAGGATGCTCAAGCATTACTTCTATTGATCCATGTTATGTTCTGAAAGCCTTTTTATCTTTTTTCTCATTATAAATATTTCATCCACCATTGCATTCAAAGTTAGAAAAATCAAAAATACAAAAACAATGAAAGAAAGAAAACAGGGCAGATTGTAAAAACAATAAAGGTACACCACCATACCAACAAAAGAAGAACAAATCTAAAAGTGTGAAAGCTTAAATGCCACTCCTGAAAAACACACTCCTAGTTAGTCAAACAGCGTAATATTGACTAATTAGTTTTAAATTTACTGCTAATAGGATAGTGAATTTGATTTTCCAAACTATTTAATCTTGGCTTATCAGTAGGTAGATTAGGCTAGAAATTGAAGGTTCAAACATGCTCAAAATCTGAACCAGAAAACAAGCAAGAAACAACTCAAACAGGAGTCAAAACGGGGCTGTAAAAAAGATAAAGGAGGTGCTGTGAAATTTCAAAAATTAAGCCTTCCATTTTTTATTTAATTTTCTACAAAATAATATCTATGTGCAGCTTGTTTTTCAATGCCATAGATCAGCATCAAGTTGGACTGTTCAATCCTAGCTTGTATGCTTTTAAATTTCTGTTGTAGAATTTAGAAAATAAAAATCTGTTGGACTGTTTAATCCTAATAGATTAGTAGATTAGGTAGAGAAACATATAGGCTCAACTGTTTAATCTGAGTTCATGGAGAAATAAGGAGTAGAATTAGATTAGACTTTTGCTTTTAGAAATAATAAAATATTGTGAAAAGAGTTTTCCAATCCAAGTGCACTCTGATGAAGAAAAAATGTTAGATCTATAGGATTAGGTAGGTAGAAATATTGTATTGATGAAGTTCCATTGTTTTTCATGGCTGCTAATATTTTCAGAGCAAAAGAAGAGGATCCAAGCAAAGAAAATCAACCCAATGGATGAGGCATTGATTAGCCTCCCAGAGAATGCAAGTCTAAAGTTCTTGATGCCTTCAAGAAGGCACCATCCCCATGTGGAGCCACTGTTAACCATCTATAAAAAATTTCATATCAAATGGTGGCTAAATCATTTTTTGAAGCCTTCAAGAAACAATTTTATTGACAAAATTGTTGGCGCTTAAAGTCTTATGAAGATATTCTATCTTTTGTTTACAAAACTTCACTGCTATTTCCATTTTTAAACTCAGAAATTCTGCTGATTTTAAAGACAAAATACTACTGCAAACACCATTTTCCCCTACTTCCACTTCAAAACTAACCTTTGTTTTTACCCCTTTTTCCCATATAATTCCTTATTTTCATGCTTCCCCTTTTTTCCATTCATGAAATCATTTTTACAGAGTCTAAAACTCATTTTTAAACTATACCAAAACCCCCAAATCCATTGAAAAACATTGAAAAAATCATAAAAAACACATATTTTTTATATATAAAGGCTTAAGCCCCTTTGGGCTAAGTCTTAAACCACTTCCCCTCCATGTGCCCCAGCGCTAGAACCAAGTGCTAGGGTCATGAACGCTTATCACGTCGGAGCAACTCACGGAGTGTATTTATTTGTGTTTAAACAAAACTCCGATGCCAATTGGCCCTTTGTACACAGCCCCCGATCATATTATCGCTCCATACAACCTGAGTGCCCGCAATCGGGCACTGTAACATTATAAAAATTCACTCCCGATTCATTTTTTTCCTTTGTAAATCCAAAAAACCCACTTATCCAAATTTTGGTTTAAACGTGCCGGAGTTATGCTTTTTAATGAAAAATGGGTTGATTGAAAGACCCGCATCATTTCTTTGATACGATTGAGCCCCTTTACATAAACTCTACCCTCTGATTTGATTCATATAACTCATGCCTGGGACCAAAGGTTAAAGATCCCGAGGAGCTTAATCGTATCGGGGAAATTTTTGAATGGGTAGATCGAAAAGAAAAGTCCCAACCTCTGATTGCGATGGTCCGATCGCATAATCGCATCGGCCATTCCCCGATCACGCAATCGCATCGGCCTTCCCCGATCGTCGTTTTCCTAATTCATTCCCCACCATTGATCTGGGCCTCAGATAAACAGTCCACATCTAATCACATCGGATATTTTCGTAACACCCTCCCTCTTTCCTCCTCCGATCATGAATCCTCCGATTGGATCTGGACCATCCACGTGTCCAGTTCGAACGGTCCCAGATCATTCCTGCATTATTTCATCGCCCTCCGCCTTCCACCAAGAGGATTTTCAGCGTGTAATCCTTACCGTTGATCTCTGCATGATCAACGGTTTTGACTTATTTCTTCCTCTGATCTCCTTTTAACCTTCTCTTAATTAATATCGGCCATTGGATGACGCCATCTAATGGCCACGCTCCTCCCTGCAGCCTTCTAAGTAGTTTTATCCAAGAAAATGCAGGATTGCTTAATTAGTTTGTGTTTTGTAGGTGATTAATATTTTTTCCATTTTACTAAAAGAAAAAGGCGAAGGCCAGGAATGACGATTCCCGTGCCTTTGATTCATCGAAGGAAACCATTCGTAGGGTTCAAACTACACGCCTAGTCAATGCTTAATGGGCATGGATGCCTGGTGAGCCCTGTGCAGCACTGCACATCAACAAGACACACAACAATGCATTAAATAATTAAGAGAGTATCAGTGTCGAACACAAAACACAGAAGATTGAAGACAATTTGCGGGGATTATGGCTAAGATTTATTATCAAAAGTCTAATCCCCCAAATTAAAACACAGTTAAAGGAAAATCATAAGTGTTTTATCAGAAAGAAAGGCCTTCACTGCCACATCTAAGGCAAATTGATTCCTCCTAGCTACCACAAAGCCACCTATGCCTCAAAGCATTCAAACAGAGGTTGAAGTTATTGATCAAAATCAGATATTTTGCCTCAATGCAGCCAAATAGTTATTTCTACCAAGGAACTTAAATGTAAAAAAAATATCAGCAGAGTTACTATTACATGACACAGAGCCTTAAAAGTCAACAAAAGCTCCCATCGAGCTTAATCTTAAATGTAAAAAAATTAATATGGACAAAACATCTGTAAACTTCTTCATCGAGCCCCTCAAAGACTGAGAAGCCATTAAGACTGTATTAATTATCTTGGGAGATCTTTTATCAGATCTCACCTCCTCATTCTTCTATAAATACTTCTGTAGAAGATGAGAAATTTTTGGTTTCAGAACTTTGAAATATACTTGAGCCTGAGATTTCTACTTGTAAATAGTGTTCACTGGCTCTTGAAGCTCTGCTTGTGATAGAATAGTTAGGTTGAAAAGTGAAGATGATTTCTGAACTAAAACACTGGACCTGAAGAATGTAACTGGTTTGACATCAATAACAAGTTGTTTCTTGGGATTCTGGTCTATATCACTGGTGAAGTGCCCCTTTCTTTGTTATTGTTTTTCCCTTCTATGTATGCCATGTTGTCCATTATTCTCTGATAAAGAACAGCAAGCATAGAGTTAGGACTTACTGTTTACAATACCCTTCTCTGACTGATAAGCTTTATCTCAATGTTTTCCTCCAATTTGTTCATTTAAGAATGGTTCAATACAGTTTAAGTAGTTATGAATGTTGGCATTCCCTCGTCCTACTGTTTTCTTTAAACATTGTTCTTGAATGTTATTTTCATTATTTGCTTATTAATGTTAGACTAGAAAAGTGATGGTTTGCCTTCTTTCTAGCTTCTATTCTCCAAAGGCAGATTCTGAAGGTTTCCCTTGGTGTTGACTGAAAGCAGACTAGGTTTAAAAGTACCTTATCTGATCTTAAGTTGCACTCTGTTTCTTTTATGTGTTTTCATACTTTCTGAAGGTAATTATGCAGATTACTAGATTGTTTGTCAATTAAGCTGCTTTAATACAAACTTGCCCAAGAAGTCTATGGTCAGCCCTGTCCTTGGTTGGTTTTAAACAGTTACTTAAGAGGCTTTTCTTTTTTGGACTGACTATAAATCCTTGTTTAAATTATTATCAGTTTCCACCCCTCCAACATTTTATTGTTTCCATTCCATCATTTTAATCTCAATAATATTGTGATATAGATGACTTTCCCCTTGGATCACTCTTGATGTCATTGCTTAATTAAAGCCCTGTTATGACTCCATAGCCCAATGGACTAAAAACCAACGTTATATCTATCTTTTTAGCTAAATCTTGTTCTGATTGCTTGCAACTTCACACCTTTGAAACTCTTTGCATTTAGAATTTTTCACTCAAATAATAATCATGCTCAACCATCCAAAAACAAAACAAAACCCTCGATCTTCATAACTATCCTAATATCATTACCCAAAACCTTAAAGATAAATCCATCTTTACACTTGTTGGAGAGATCCCTCTCCGGATTCAGGAGGGCTAGATCCTAGAATCCCAAAGTGGTTCAAAACGGTGTTCTCCCTGTTGTCGGACTTTTCCAATCTTGCTGATTACAGGGAGCTAACATTTATGTAATATAATCTATTAGTAGTTTATTTTTGTTTTTATATATATATATATATATATATATATATATATATATTTCATTATGTTAATATTATTTAAATTATTAATTATTTCATTATGTTATTATATTTATAGTGTTTATAAATGTTTCGTGTTATATATATATTAATATTATATTATTATTAGTTTATTTATATTTTTATGTTATATAATAATGTATAATATATGTATATATAATTAATATAATTGTACATACATATACTATACATTATTATATAACAAAAAAATATAAATAAACTAATAATAATATTATCTTTATCTATATATATATATATATATATATATATATATATATATATATATAACACGAAACATTTATAAACACTATAAATATAATAAAATAATGAAATAATTAATAATTTAAATAACTTGAGAGATGTTAGCTCCCTATAATTTTCAAGATTGGCAAAGTAAAACTGCAGAGAGAACACTATTTCAACCACTTTGGGATTCTAGGATCTAGCCCTCCTAAATCCAGAGAGGGATCTCTCCAATAAGTGAAAACATGGATTTATCTTTAAAGCTTTTGGGTAATGATATTAGGCTAGTTATGAAGTCCAAGGTTTTTGTTTGTTTTGGATGGTTGAGCATGATTATTATTTGAGTGGAAAGTTATAAATGGAAAGAGTTTCAAAGGTGTGAATTTGCAAGCAATCAGAACAATATTTGGCTAAAAATATAGATATAATGTTGTTTTTTAGTCCATTGGGCTATGGAGTCATAACAAGGCTTTAATTGAGCAACAACTTCAAGATTGATCCAAGGAAAAATTCATCTATATCACAAGATAATTTGAGATAAAATGATGGAATGGAAACAATAAAGTGTTGGAGGGGAGGAAACTGATAATAATTTCAACAAGGATTTATAGTCAGTCCAAACAAGAAAAGCCTCTTAAGTAACTGTTTAAAACCAACCAAGGACGGGGCTGACCATAGACTTCTTGGGAAAGTTTGTGTTAAAAAGTAGCTTAATTGACAAACGATCATTAATACGCATAGTACCTTCGAAGAGTATGAAAAAACATAAAGAAAGCGAGTGCAACTTAAGATCAGATAGGGTACTTTTAAACCTAGTCTTCTTTCAGCCAACACCAAGGGAAACCTTTAAAATCTGCCTTTGGAGAATAGAAGTGAGAAACAGGGAAAACCATCACTATTCTAGTGTACCTTTAATAAGCAAATAATGAGAATCACATTCAAGAACAATGTTTAAAGCAAACAATAGGACGAGGGAACGCCAGCATTCCTAACTTCTTAGACTATACTGAATCATTCTTAAATAAACAAATTGGAGGAAAAAATTGAGATAAATCTTACCAGTCAGAGAAGGGTACTGGTAAATAGTAAGTCCTAACTCTATGCTTGTTTTTCTTTATCAAAGAATAATGGAAAATGTGGCATACATGCAAAAGGGAAAACGAATAACAAAGAAAGAAGCACTTCACCAGTGATATAGACTAGGATCCCAAGAAACAACTTGTTATTGATGTCAAACCATATATTGATGTCGAACCAATTACATTCTTTCGGAGTCCCGATGTTTCGGTTAGGTAATCATCTTGGCCATCTTCACTTTTTGACCTATTTTTATTCTATCACAAGCGAGCTTCAAGAGCCAATGAACACTATTCGCAAGTAGAAATCTCGAGGCTCAAGTATCTATCAAAAGTTACGCAACCAACAATTTCTCATATTCTCACGAAGTATTTATAGAAGAGTGAGGAGGTGAGATTGATGCAAAGATCTCCCCAGATAGATATCTGATCTTAATAGCTTCATAGGCTTTTGAGGGCTTAATGGAGAAGTTTACAGATGTTATTTCTGTATTAATTGTTTTACATTTACGATTAAGCTCGATGGGAGCTTTTGTTGACTTTTGAGGCTTTGTTTTATGTTATAGTAACTCTACAAATATTTTAGCATTAAATTCTTTTGGCAGAATTGATTGTTCGGCTACGTTGAGGCAAATATATAATTTGATCAATAACTTTGGCCTCTGTTTGAATGCTTTGAGGCACAGGTGGCTTTGTTGGTGGTGAAGGCCTTTCTGTCTGATAAAACACTTATAATTTTCCTTTAACTGTGTTTTAATTTGGGGGATTAGGCTTTTGATAATCAATCTTAGCCGTAATCCCCGCAAATTGTCTTCAATCTTCTGTCCTGCTGTGTTTTGTCTTCGACGCTGATACTCTCTTAATTATTTAATGCATTGATCTATGTCTTGTTGATGTGCAGTGCCGCGCAGGGCTCACCAGGCATCAATTCCCATGAAGCATCGACGAGACGTGTAGTTTGAACCCTGTGAATGGTTTCCTTCGATGAATCAAAGGCACGGGAATTGTCATTCCCGGCCTTCAGATTTTTCTTTCAGTAAAATGGAAAAACTATTAATCACCTGCAAAACACAAACTAATTAAGAAATCCTGCATTTTCTTGGGTAAAACTGCTTAGAAGGCTACGGGGAGGAGTGTGGTCGTTAGATGGCATCATCCAACGGCCAAGATTAATTAAGAGAAGGTTAAAAGGAGATCAGAGGAAGAAATAAGTCAGAACCTTTGATCACGCAAAGATCAACTGTGGGGATTACACGCTGAAAATCCTCTTGGTGGAAGGCGGAGGGCGATGAAATAATGCAGGAATGATCTGGGACCGTCTGATCTGGACACGTGGACGGTCCAGATCCAATCGGAGGAGGAAAGAGGGAGGGTGTTACGGAAATCTCCGATGCGATTAGATGCGGACCATTGATCTAAGGGCCAGATCAACGGTGGGGAATGAATCAGGAAAACAACAATTAGGGAAGGTCGATGCGATTGCGCGATCGGGGAATGGCCGATGCGATTATGCGATCGGGCCATCCCAATCAGAGGTTGGGCCTTTTCTTTTCGATCTACCCATTCAAAAATTTCCCCGATGCAATTAAGCTTCTTGAGATCTTTAACCTTTGGTCCCGAGCATGAGTTATATGAATCAAATTAGAAGGTGGAGTTTATGTAAAGGGGCTCAATTCATCAGAGAAATGATGCGGGTCTTTCAATCAATCCATTTTTCATTAAAAAGCATAACTCCAACACGTTTAAACCAAACTTTGGATAAGTGGGTTTTTTGGATTTACAAAGGAAAAAATGAATCAAGAGTGAATTTTTATAATGTTACAGCGCCCGATTGCGGGCACTCGGGTTGTATGGAGCGATAATATGATCGGGGGCTATGTACAAAGGGCCAATCGGCATCGGAGTTTTGTTTAAACACAAATAAATGTGCTCAATGAGTTTCTCCGACGTGATAAGCGCTCAGGACCCTAGCACTTGGTTCTAGCGCTAGAGCACATGGAGGGGAAGTGGTTTAAGACTTAGCCCAAAGGGGCTTAAGCCTTTATATGTAAAAAATATGTGTTTTTTTATGATTTTTTCAATGTTTTTCAATGGATTTGGGGGTTTTGGTATAGTTTAAAAATGAGTTTTAAACTCTGTAAAAATGATTTTCATGAATGGGAAAAAGGGGAAGCATGAAAATAAGGGAATTATATGAGAAAAAGGGGTAAAAATGGAGGTTATTTTTGAAGTGGAAGTAGGGGAAAATGGTGTTTGCAGCAGTATTTTTTCTTTAAAATCAGCAAAATTTCTGAGTTTAAAAATGGAAACAGTAGTGAATTTTTGTAAACAAAAGATAGAATATCTTTAGAAGACTTTAAGCACCAAAAATTTTGGCAATAAAATTGTTTCTTGAAGGCTTCAAAAAATGATTTAGCCACCATTTGATATGACAAATTTTATAGGTGGCTAATAGCCCCAACCACTCTAACAGAGCTTCGCAACTTTCTGGGTCTTGCTAATTTCTACCGCAGGTTCATGTTGGGATTCTCTCATATCACTTGGCCCTTGAGTCAAGTCACCAAGGTAGGAGTCAAAGAAAAATTATTTTGGTTGGAACCTCAACAGAAGGCATTCATAGAATTGAAACATCACCTCTGTTCTACACCAGTGCTCACATTACTAGACTCGCAACAACCATTTGAGATAGAGACAGATGCCTCTGACTATGCTATTGGGGCAGTTCTTACTCAACAAGGGCATCCAGTGGCATATCACAGTGAGACGTTGTCTGACAAAGTTCGCAAGTATCCCACTTATGACAAAGAAATGTATTCAATTATGCAAGCTTGTTGAAAATGGCATCATTATATTTTTGGGAAGGAAACAATCATCCACACAAACCACCGACCCTTGCAGTTCATACAGACACAAGGGAAGTTATAGAACTATTTCCATCAAAAGCAGTCCACATATCTGCAATAGTTTCATTTGAACATCAAGTACAAGAAGGGTAGCACCAATAATGTTGCAGACTACCTTAGCCGACCACTGATCGTGGCACTAACCACCGTTCTAAACTCTTATGGGCACGAGACTTATGATTGGATGCTTCTCTACAAGAGCGATCTAGAATTCAACCACACATACAAGGCACTCTTGGGGGGTACACAAGTTCCAAATTTTCACCTCCAAGATGCATTATTATGTCACCTGGAACACCTTTTTGTTCCTTCAAGTGAGCGTTCCAAGATGATATGGGAAGCATACTACAGTCGAGTTGCAGGGAATTTTGAGGTCGAGAAAATAGTGGCAGTACTACAGAAGTATTTCTATTGGCTGAACCTTCGATATGATGTCAGGAAGTACATCAAATCCTAAACTGCTTGCGCCATTGCCAAACTCACCATCAAGAATCAAGGCCTATATACTCCGCTACCTACCCCTAGTCGACCTTGGGAATCCACATCCATTGATTACATGTTGGGCCTTCCTTCTACTAAGCATGGAAATGACCGTGTTTTCATCGTCATCGACAGATTCTCGAAGATGGCCATTATGGCGGCCTGTAAGAAGAATATCATAGCAGAAGCCACTGCTAAACTCATCTTTGAACGACTGTGGGTGCACTTTGGGATCCCAAAGTCTATCCTATCAAATTGATACACCGTGTTCCTCAGCACATTTTGGTCCAGCCTCTGTTCAATGTTAGACACCAAGCTCACCAAGTCCACAGCTTTCCATCCTGAAATTGATGGCTAGACAAAGGTCGTCAACAGGATGATTGTACACATTCTTTGCATGTACAATTCAAAGAATCCACGCATATGGGATGAGAGCCTTTCCTATGTACAACAAAGTTATAACCGGGCTCTCCACAACTCAACCGGCCACATCCCTTTTAGGTGGGCTTGGGATTCCAGCCACTATGTCCCATTGACGTAGCCATGCCATTTGTGGCTACTCAGGTAGATTCGGCTCATGTCCAGTCTGAAGGTGAAAAATCGAACAACTTCATCGAGTGAGTTTAGCACATCCACCAACAGGTTCATGACATATTAGACAGAGCCAATGCTAAGTATAAGCAACAACATGATCAACATCGGGTGCCACACAACTTCTAGGTGGGTGACAAAGTGTGGCTACATTTTCAGAAGGAGCACCTCACTGGACCCCACTGCAAGCTTCGCCCGCTCTGATATGGGTCATACACCATCACCAAGGCTATAGGGAACAATGCCTTCAAGCTCATTATTTTACCATTCCTTGGTCTACACCCAGTATTCAATGTGGACCACCTTCGTTCCTACTTCCCACCTCTACTGGATACCTCCACTAGAAAATTTGGCGGAAATTCCGATGGCCAATTCGTTGCTATTCCGACACATAGTCGTCGCAAGAGCAACAGTTCGAGGGCGGAAAAACCGTGGTTTGTCTTGCCGTCGCAGTTCCGACGCACGTAAAAAGTGTCGCACTATCGACACCTCTTCCGTCGCTTCCGAACAAGCGTCACTCTTCCGACGTCTCACAAACCGTCGCGCCTCCGACGTTTGTAAACTGTCGCACTTCCGATGAAATGTGGTTCGACGTTTGGAACGTCGCTCTTCCGACGCTTGTAAACCGTCGCAATTTCCGACTAAACGTGGTCGAAGCGTTTTGGACGTGGCTCTTCGACGCTTGTAAACCTTCACAATTCCGACTAAACGTGGTCGCGACGTTTTGGACGTCTCTCTTCCGACGTACGCCAAATGTCACTGTAATGCGACGATATGTGGTCGAACATTTGGAATGTCACTCTTGAGCATTTTCATACGCTCTCTTCAGAAGCGTTTCTAGGTTTTCGCGATTCAGAGACGTCTACGAGGCGTCGGTAGGCCGACGGAGGGGTTCAATTTTTATTGAAATTTTAAAAGACAAGAAGCACTATTTTGAATATATTATATGAAGTAAAACGAGTCCATGAAAGTGAAATAGCCGGTATGTAGAATAGTAAAGCAACGGTCGTCTGAAAGCGTCCATTGTTCCGAATACAAATTAAAGTACCCAAAACCCTACAACGAGAGAAAAACGCTAATCATAATCATGTGAGAGTGTGATATGTCCAAAAATATAAAAAGACCATCGGACCATATCAATAAACCGGCAACATAGACCGGCATACGCTAGTTTTGGTAATTGATAAACATTAATCATCACAAGAGAAAAAAACGTTGTTTTGAATATATTATGAAGTAAAACCGGTCCATGAAGTCATTTCACATTTTCACATCTGAAGATTGGAACCCAAATATCCATCCGGAGAAAAGTGGAAGTCCCACCCCAAACGGTGATAGAAAAATACCCCATGTCACATACGGGGGACTTGATATAAAACCCGGAAATTAACGGTCCACATGGAGATTATCGAAAAAATGCGAGAAAGCATCGAAATATGCCGGGGGCATCTATAAGAGAGTGAAATAGAAGTATGTAGAATAGTAAAAACAATAGATAGAGTACGGCATCCATTGTTCCAAATACAAATTAAAGTACCCAAAATCCTTGAACGGAAAAACGCTAATCATGTGAGTGTGATATGTCCAAAATATAAAAAGACCATCGGACCATATCAATAAACGAACAACATAGACCAGCATCACTAGTTTTGAAGGCGAGTGATAAACATTAATCATCACAAGAGAAAAAACGTTGTTTTTGAATATATTATATGAAGTAAAACAATCCATGAAATCATTACATTTCACATGCGAAGATTGGAACCCAAATATCCATCCGGAAAAGTGGAAGTCCCACCCCCGAGACGGTGATAGAAAAATACCCCATGTCACATACGGGGACTTGATGGAAACCCGAGTAACGGTCCACATGGAGATTATCGACAATGCGAGAAAGCATCCAAATATGCCCAGAGGCATCTATAAGAAAGTGAAATAGGCGATTATGTAGAATAGTAAAGCAACGGATAAGTACGAGCATCCATTGTTCCAAATACAAATTAAAGTGCCCAAAAATCCTGTGACTAATCATGTGAGAAGTGTGATATGTCCAAAATATAAAAATACCATCGAGACCATATCAATAAACCGGCAACATAGACGTATCGCTGGTTTTGAAGGCAGAGTGATAAACATTAATCATCACAAAGAGAAAAAACGATGTTTTGAATATATTGTATGAAGTAAAACAATCCATGAAGTCATTACATTTTCACATCTTAAGATTGGAACCCAAATATTCATCCCGAGAGAAAATTGGAAGTCCCACCCCCGGACAATGATAGAAAAATACCCCATGTCACATACGGCGACTTGATATAAAACCCGATTAACGTTCCACATGGAATTATCGGCAAATCGAAAGCATCCAAATATGCCCAAGGCATATATAAGAAAGTGAAATAGCGAGTATGTAGAATAGTAAAGCAACGGATAGAGTACGTACGAACGTCCATTGTTCCAAATACAAATTAAAGTACCCAAAATCCTTGAACGAGGAAAACGCTAATCATGTGAGGAGTGTGATATGTCGAAAATATAAAAGGACCATCGGACCATATCAATAAACCAGCAACATAGACCAGCATCGCTAGTTTTGAAGGCCAGAATGATAAACATTAATCATTTTTTTTCGAGAAGAGAAAAAACGCTATTTTGAATATATTATATGAAGTAAAAACGATCCATGAATTCATTACATTTTCACATGCGAAGATTGGAACCCAAATATCCATCGAGAGAAAAGTGGAAGTCCACGGACAATGATAGAAAAATACCCCATGTCATACGGACATGATATAAAATCCGGTAACGGTCCATGAAGTTATCGACAATCTAAGAAAGCATTCAAATATGCCGAGGCATCTATAGAAAGTGAAATAGTAGTATGTAGAACGATGAAGCAACGGATAGAGTACGGCGTCCATTGTTCCAAATACAAATTAAAGTACCCAAAATCCTTGAACGGATCAAGAAAAACGCTAATCATGTGAGAATTCAAAGTAAAGTTAATCTATTAACATTGCGAATAAAATTACACCGAAGTCAAAAACATTGCACAGCCCATACTCATGGAAAATTTGTCATCAAAAAATCAAAAAATTAAGAGAAAGGCGCCCTCATACGGGGAAACCGATCCTTGAGCATTTACTTTACGAGGAATTCAAAAATATTGCTTAAGGTCCAGCACGGTAAAATAAACTAAAAAGCGACCCAATTAAGTGGGCTGCTAGCGATTAACCAAACTACTCCTCAGATTTGGTTCCTCCACGATTCGGCACCATCCTTCGGAAGGTCAGGGATCGCTAGGTGCTACCTCCACATGCATGCCACGGCTCCCCTCTACCGAAGGCCCAAATGCGGCCGACTTTTCCGAGCCTCGGACCGTGAGTTGGTGCATTCTTCACCGTTTGGGCCTCCTCGAGAAGACCACGGTGACTACGGTGTGATTCGTGGGCGGTTGAGAGAGAAATCAAAGGAAAATTGCGCGGTGCGCGTACGTGGGAAAGGTGAACTGGCGGTGGGAAGCCGGGGAGCGAGGGGAATCCATACGGGTGGCGAGATGCTACAAGCGGGGCAGCAGAGCTCTATTATTTGGATATCAACCTAAGTAATAATCAACTGGGCCGAAAGTAGGAAGTCATCTCTGTTGAGGAGTCTTTGGAGGGAGCGCATCGGGATTGACCTCTAGTGCTCCCCCGTGGCAGTCGTCTGCCAGCGCACACGAGGCATGGTGCAATCTCGAGGGCACGGTGGGCCGCAAGAGACGAAGAAAGCGAGAATTCCAATTAACGAGAGGAAGACGGACATAGACGAACGAAATGGAAATATGCGACAACGCCTAGCGAAATTTCATTTGGCCACTTCTCCTTATCGTCACGGTTACCGAGCGGTGTAATCCGGCAATCGGCTTGTACGAAAAAACCATGGCTAAACACCATTTTGTCGCCGAAGTACGCAATGCAATGAGACACCGAAGTCATAATTAATCTCGATCATTAATAATGAGAGCCGGCGGGATCAAATTGGAGCGTGCGGAATCGCTCGAGAGGAGTGGAGGTAGATCTTGAACAATGTTAAAAATTAATTAATGCGATTTGATGTGAAAACTTAATTGAACAAGGCGTTAAATATTAATGCGATTGATATGAAATCACCATATCCATGTCCCATCACCTTAAACGCCATCGAATGCACCGCGACGGGGAGCGGGGGCAAGTTTTTATTGAGGACACATGGTAGAAATTGATTGGAGCGGATCTTTGTTTGGGCGCTCGCGTAGTGGAAATCCGGACCCGTAAAATATTAGGGCGAATTTGATAAGAAATTCGCGTCACAAAATTGACGACGTCGGCGAGGGCTATTTTGGAACGCGATTTTGAATTATGGTTTATCGCCGTTTGAAGTACGGCGGGCTCGACTTAATAACAATTTTGTTTGATCCCATCTTATAAAATTTTGTGTTGGTTTTCTTTGATAATACACATATTAAAAATCCCCCTTAATAAAGAGACAAAATTGTTGTGCTTTCGGAACTTTGACCCGAGGATTGGACATGAGTTAATAAACAAAAGGATAGCGAACCCGAGACATGCACCGTGGTCAAGTCCTCTACCAAAACCACGAGCGGAATCACAAAAAGCGGGTTGCCCATATCGCACGCTTTTGCGGAGTAGGCGGTATTTCCTATTCGCGAGCGATTCCATAGGGAATGCGACACATGGCGAAGTGACCCCGGAAAAACAACCCAGATTTAGCACGCCATCGCATGTTAAAGCCGACGTTGGAAGCCGAGCAAAATTTCCAAGAGTCGTTGATTTGGAGAAGGGCCATCGGATGGTGGTCACACGTTGAACTTGAGAGGTTAACTAAGGTGTGCGGAGGATAGCGGTACAATACGAGTGTTTTATTGGTTATTGATATATATAGGTGGGACGAGTATAATGAAATTGTTTAATTAAACGATTGAGCGGATAATTAGCATAAGTCTAGAGCGTGATTGTTGTAAGGGAGTTTGGGTGATGAAATATAGAGCCGAAAGTTCATTACAAGTTATTTATTTAAAAAGAAACGTGGAGTATAAATACAAAGTGTTAGAAGTTAAACATTGGTTATAAGGATTGGAGATAATATAAAGTCGGGAATATAAATTAAATTCCAACCATTGTGGATAGTATTTATTTATCAAATTCTACAAATTTGATAAATAAACCCGAAGAAAGAAGAAGTCAATTAAGACTCGAGTGGAGGAAAAGAACGGGGGTACACCAAGGGAAAATGCGACGGAGGGCGATTGTAGACACAGCTCTCCTTGGGGGTCCAATTTCAGTTTGTTGCGTCACACGATGATCTCTTCTACGGCATTTACTTGTATTGAAGATCACTATTCTAGGAATAAGGAGTTATTTTCTCCAAAAATAACCTAGCCAAACATTGACAATGCATCAAGGATATCTTTCTATGCTTCATAAGCACATTTGTTCTACTTCTAAATCATGTCTTGGAAGTGGATTTGTTGTCTTTAGGTATTCACCAGTTGGTTTCATACCAAAGTCTTTTTCACATTTTCGGCATCCAATACATGAAAAAGATAATGGTTTAAAACAACCTAAATATTTGAAATTTTGCAAGAATTGTATGGCACACTTTGAATATGAATTTTGAAGTCAAGTGCATGATCTTGTATAGGATCAAGTGTCATTTTTGAATACCAAATGTTTCAACTTCTCAACATGCTACTGCGGTAAGGATTAAATGACAATATTGCATCAACTATTTCCATAATAAAAGTGCACCTCGGCCATAAGACTAAACAACTACAAATGTTGTAGATCTAACAATACCACACAATCAAATGTATTCCACGAGGCCCGATGTTTGTATGAAAAATGAAAAGGAGTTTGCAACCAAAAATACTTTAGGCAACTAATTCAATTAGATACACCAAACCATCGGCAAAAAGGAAAAACCTGACCTACTCCAAAAGGCAAGCGTTTACCCTCCTTTGACAAAGTTACAGTTCTGAAACAAGGGCCTTTATTGTCTTGTCAATGCCCCCTAGTAATTTGAATGGGGGTTTGCACCTTACGCAACAACCTAAACAAGAGTTTCATTTTAAAATTATTTTCCACAAATTTAAGATACAACCATTTATCGGTTTGTATTTCTAACAAGCTCATAAATTTTGACAAAAGAACCAAAATTTTTAATACACGATAGAAATTTTTCACTCAAAAACTATCTTAGACTCAATAAACCCAACCCAAAACTAAAAAACCAAACACTACAAAAACCCTACGAAAAATGAATAGATGATCTTAATCGATGCTATCGACAAAAAGTTACCTTTACACCCTCACTTATTAAACCTTTGTCTTTTACATTGAATTTTAACTTTCAGGCGCACGTGAAGGACGGATGCGGCGGCAACATGGAGGTTAGCACGTACCATCCGAAAATTTAATTCGGCATTTAAAATTCTGCCAAGTTTTTTTTGTGAACGGCCACAACCATATTTGTCTGATTGTATTTAAACACAACGGCCGACGTACGCAATTCACCAACCGAGAAATTAAACAAACGAGAAATTTACCCGACGAGTTTGTAAATTCAAAGGAGGACACGTGGAGCATTAATATTGGATCGCATGAAATTGAAGGGAGAAGTACGAAAACACAGAAAACCGGACCGAATTTTTTTATAGGGCACATTGGATTGAGAATTCGAGTTAAAATTAGGCGGATGTCGGCATCCCATTTTGGAACGCGAATTTGGTTTGCAATTCAATCTATTTAGACTTTTGAAGTCGACGAAGGGTTCTTTAATGTTTTGATAGTTTAATATATACATATGTTATATATATATATCATATGCGAAATGAAAGGTGGGCCATAGAATTTAGTTTTAATTTTATAAAAAGAGGGTTTATTATAATATGTTTTATATGTTCCGGCATATAAAAAATAAAAAGGTCGAAAAAGCTTGGTAGTTTTTTTTATAGACGGTACGTAAATTTTTTATTACATAGCGATGTGTAAATGAAAAAGCGAGTGTAACTTTTTAAGTGTGTACCGAGCGTGCGAAAGGGAAAAACACGGCCAGAGTGTTTTAGAGGCAGTATGTTTGTTTTGAGCAGAGACGGTGATTTGGTTTTATGCAGGTTGCGTTTTGTAGCGATCATAATTTTGTAATCCCTCTCGGTGAGGAAGTAGTGTAATAGTGAGTTATTGAAGGGAATAGAAGTTTGTTTTTTTCAAAGTATTGAAACTACTGTCTCCTGTCGAAGAAGAAATTTTTATTTTCTGTGTTAGAGGAAGGGAGATTTATGGGTGGTTCTTATGAATCAACCAACCATTCGAAACATGCTCATCAATCCAAACCCATAAGTATTATGTGACAATATTCAAGCGAACCTTTGAATCGGATTTACGAGAGCATGTTAGAGAAACCTAAACTCTCAACGAAAATAGGTGAAATGTGGCACCACTCGGAGATTGACATGTGCGATTGGTACAAGTGGTAGACAATTGGCATGCTCGAACAACGAGGTGATGCGGGAATGACATGAGGAGAAAAATATCGAAAAAAGCCCCAAATACGGAGAACTAAAGCTCATCACCAACTTTGAGATTGACAACTTTACATGATGTAACCTATGAAATCGTAAATGGAGAAATCATAGTAACGATAAAGTAACCTATGTAACAATAAAGTCAGATTCATCCTGGGATTGGTAATGGGAGAAATCATAGTGGTCGCTTGTGAAACATGCATAGTTGCTTACAATCAAATAGATGAAAAAACACATACAGAAACCTAGATAATAATCGTGAACAAGCTTAATATTGAATTATGAGCTTGTAAAAGACTTACAAAATATGACATTACGAACCTGGTCGACGCACGAAGCAAAGAAATATCCTGGACATGACCTGGTTGATAACTTGTATTGCTCATGATGCGAAGGTTTTTTGTACTGCCTTTATGATCAATCAAAATCCATCATTATCTATACAATAAATACAAGTAATTGATGTAGTATTTTTACTCTAAGATGCATTCTTATGATAATGTTAGAACATATGTTGAAAATGTCAAAACATGCCGAATAAGCTCCTCTTCATTTCAAGAACAATTTATTGGAGTCGCATGAACTTGGAACAAGCCTCCCACGATCTAAAAGAGTAGCAACTAAGTCAACAATGACTTTTTTGTTGCTATCTTTGGATCAAGGGAGGTTTGCTCCAAAATTAAAACGCTCCGATAAATTATTCTCTACTAAAAAGGGCCAACCACATGAAGGTGGAAGCTCTTATGGCCCCTCCCCCTCCCCCCTCACATCACTCTCAATTCCCCGATACCCAATCTATATTTCATTTTTTACTTTCATGAGCATAAAAAAAATATTCAATAACTAATAAAAAAACAATTCAACAAAAAAGTACGCAAGGAAACATTGCAATTAATGCTTGACATAAAAATAGTAAGATAAATGAGTTTTTTATATAACGCAAAAAACGTTCCAAGTATGGTAACATTTGTCTTATAATAATACAATATTTTACATTTTCAAATTTTCTTTTTTCTTCTTCCTATTTTTAAAGCTCCTAATTACATCATCAATATCATCGTGCTGCGCATATGTTTCGTTGCCTTTGACACTTGCTGACTGACCTAGTTGCGTATTCACGATGTACGGGCTCATCCGGTGACGAGGCATCACCTACAAAAACGAGATAATATTAAATTTTAATTGTCGGTTTAAATATCATTGAACAATTCGGTAATATTAATAAAAAAAATTGCAATGAGATTATTTACAATTGCACCGATTGTATGTTACGACCTAGTTGCATTGTCATGATGTACGGTCTCATCCGAGTGACGGGGGCATACGCCTCCAAAAACGGATAATAAATTTTAATTATCGGTTTTTTAAATATCATTGAACTAGTTCTGTAATATTAATATTGCAATGAGATTATTTACACGAATTGCACCTTTTGTCGCGGGTGGGACTGACCTTTTTGTCTTCCTCTCTGGTGGTAAGATCCTCGGGAAACATTCTCTGTCATTTAAACAAAAAAACGTTATAAGGACAACCATCGAGGTATAATTAGAAAAAATTATAAGTGGAAATTAACTACGAAGTCACGGCCCTCACTAATAGCGACATTGTCGGCACCGGTCCCCACTACAATGATCGGGTTACCTGGGGATCATCTACATACGGCTCTAAAATTTGGGTTATTTACCTCATCGGTAGTGTTGCTCCCTTTGATTTAAACAAAGTTGTTAGACATTAAATTTATGGATGAAAACAAAAATAATGAAAGGTTAATGTTTTGCCTTATCGAGGCATTGTAGATCTTGGGACTGCCCCAGAAAGCACGACGTTCGGCTACGGCTTGATAGCCAAAACGGAAAGCGATATTGTTATCTTCCTCTCGTAGTTATTGTTCCGGAAGTCATCACCCTACATTATATATGATTGTGTATTTTTAATCATATACGATAGGATTAAACGTTGGAAGGCGATACGAGTTAATTATAAGATGTTTAGCTACTTAATTACAATTCTTACCGGCTAATTTCAAGTAGCCACCACGGCGAGAGCCTTGATGGCCCTTTTTCTCAATCCTAGCTTTGGTTGCCTTTGAGGTGTCGGGGCAACCTAGCATCAAAATATTGAAGTCGGATATGACGTAGCACACTTTATTTTAGACATAAAGAAAATTAAATCTATTGAATTAAAGTTGTAATTTGCAACGGGTCAGGTTGGCATTTTTCTATTCTTTCTTTGCCCTTTTCTCTTTTCCGTCATGGATGAGTGCTCATCACTCTCTGTTGCGATAGGACGCTCATATCTGGGGTTAAATTGCAATTGCGTCCTATGGGTGTCCTTTGGTATATTTCAAAAATGTTGCCATTGCACGAGCCAAGCACTTCTGTCAAATGTGCGAGCCCCAAAGGGCTTCTAGATAATCTAGAAGTTCTTTTTCGAGGTTAGGTACGGGAATTCCACCTGTACGTATGGTTGGGCCAAAAATTACCAACGCATGGCTCTCCGAATCCCAGCAAGGAAATCATTGTTTCCTACACGAGAATAAAACCAAAAAGAAAAAAAGAAGATATTATCATTAATTTAAAAATAAAAATCATGATAAATATGTTTCGATAAAGTACATGAAATAGTTAAAATATTAAAATTTACACCGGGAGTTGTACATGCTTTGTAGGGACACCCTTGTCGTTCACCAACAACGTGCAATTAATGGTCCCAATGGAGGTGGCACATGTAGCTCCGGGGAAACACAATAATGTGTTGGCCATATCGACCTCATCATTGCCAACATGTTCGGCGATTGGTGGGTGTGGGCGAGGTGTGTTCTTGGCTAGCACCTAAAGGGTAGAAGGTGTACGAGAGGGTTGTTGGGCAATCTCTTGCCCTTGTGTCCCACTACCACCAACACGGGTTCGGCAAATGCCCGAGAAAACGCTACATAAAAAAGAACTTTTTGTTAGTTTAGTCGGTATAAAAAATTAAAAATCAGCCCCATCACAATTCATCTCATGCGAGATATCCTTTTGACTTTTTATTATTACCTGATATCTATTTAGTTGCCTCATAAGATGTTGTATCCTCTCTTCTGTTTCGGAGTGTTTGGCGCGTATTATCAAAGCATTAAGTTAAGACCTTGCATCTCGTGCCTTTTTTTGCAACAACAACAACGGAGATAGGGATGAAGAAAGCTCTTCCTCAAAGAGGGAATCATCGGGCATACCATGGCTGGGTGTGTCTACATATTTGAACAAAATTAATATTATTTCAATTATGTAAATAACTAAAATACCTAAAGATATAGCAATGCGGCACTTTACATGTTCTTCCGTGACCTCTTTCGCAATCATCTGAGTCTCAAGGTTGTTCTACTGCTTGCTACGATCGGTACCGGCACACATTGCAATAAAATTATAAATGTAAAAACTTGAAAACAATATCTAACTTGAAAACACAAAATGGCAGAAATAATTTCTAATAAGACACCGAAGACGAGTTAGGTTTCAAATATGCCTTGCATTGAATTGATCCTGGAAACATGTCATTACACATTAAGGCACCCAAACATTCAATCCCACGAATGATATATTTAAGTAGGCTTCTCCTATTCTGGGGAAAACGCCATACCTATAATGCATTCACTTGCATGTATAAAGGGAAAGGAAAAACATGTTTTCATACAACGGTGACAAAGGCATCTTGGGGAAAAGGTATCTTCACTTTTTATTTATGTTGTTCACCACACCACTCTGCGTGTTTTCACTAATCTATTTTGTCATTTTTGGATTCAAATTAAGTTAAGGCCTTAAGTATTTTTTGACCTTTCGGTGTAGTTTTTATAAGTGGCATGTATGGATTTCCATTAGTCTTGCACTTTTTCTCTTCATGCGCATGTTTCCCTGGAAATCAAATGCATGATTTAGTCCATTTTAACAAGTTGTTGGATCAACTCCATAGGAAATATCATGTTTCCTATTCAATCAAAATTTATCTTAGTTAGGGTAGGTAGGAAGGTTTTCCCTTTGTATTAATAGGGCACTAGCTTGCATTTTTATTATATCTTTCAAATTTAGTGTCGTTTCAATTAGGGCATGATTTTTTGCAACTTTCGAGGTGAGAATGAACAAAGACAAATTTTTGTGATGGATGAGCGTATATGACTCCATGGCCGGAGGAAAAGGCACTAATCTACTTCTTCAAATATCTATAGTTCTCATTCACCTCATGCGAATGTGGTCACGATTTTTGAGCCAAATGTTGCGGCAAAAAGTCTCCATAATTTGATATTCGATGAAATTTCTTGCATTGATGATGGGGCAAGATTATGGAACATTGGCACATACATATGTAATGGAATTCCAAGATCATGATATATGTTTGCATATGTTTATGGCAATGTTCCACCAAGTCCCCTAGAGGTGGGAGCGGGGACGAGGGGGAGCGCGGACGGCTTATGCAAAAGCTCCCTACCAATTTTGAGGGAAACATGGGGGGGGACGTCGGGGTCCCATAAAAATTATAAAATTTAATATTTAAAATGTAACTATATTTTTGCAAGGAATGTATATACAGTCATCATACACTTGCATCATGAAAGATAAATCATAAATGATAAAATTACAAATCGATGAATGATGAATCATATAATTTGAAACAAATTTAAAAGTTAAGTTAAAACATACATCATACAATCATGCATGTAATTTTTTGTAAGTTTGTAACTATATAATCATTAATGTAACTACTAACAATGTACAATGAAAATAAAGTTTAGATATCATATGACATATTATATCAAGATTCAAAATAGAGTTTAAATGAAGTTTACAACTCAAGTACGAAACATAAAACTTAAACACAAATAAGTTATGTACGAAACATAAAAAATAAAACATAACATATGAATATCAAATGATATCATCATCTTGATAAATGAGCATAAATGCTCAAGTTAATGCCCCACTAGTCTCTGCATCCAACTTCTACACGAATATATCAATATCAACCATGTCACCATCGAATCGGAATCACTTGGATTCTCAAATATGCTAAGTGGCACATCAACTTTTAACACGAAACCATAAACTAAAAGGGCGGTGAGGGGGACGTGAGAGGCGTGGGGAAACATCCCCTAGAAGTCCCCAAGACCGAGGAGCATGAGAGGTGAGGAATCTAGACCCCCTAGGTGGGGCGACACCTCGTGTAACAACTTGGTTTATGGAGGTGGTGGAGCGAAGCTCAAATAGAGTTTGAAATTTTTTCACATAAAAAATTGTGGAGGCTTGACTAATGGTTCCATTTAAAAAATGATATCTAGGCAAGGAAGAATAAGTGTAGCATGCAAACATGCATTGAAAATCCATACGAGTTTGCATTGTATTACTTATGATGGATTCAAATTTATGGGTTTCAAAATGCAGTTATGGCATGATTTTTTCGAGAAACCCTTAGTTGGATTCTCATGTTGGTTTAATTTATATTTTTAAGTTTGTTTTGCAATCTTTGGGTGATACTAACTCATGAACTAGGTTACCAATGTGTAACAATCATATTTCAGAATAAAGTTGTGATTTTTTTATATTATTATTATTATCTATTAGCTACGAGTATTGACACCTAATGCAGAATTTTGACATCTTGATAGCATGGATAATTTCGAAAATGTTCCTAGTAATGTTAACATAATAACTATCATTATGTGTCTTCACTTTCACCATAATAGGCACAGCGATATGGACTCATCACACAACTTCATATGCTATGTCCCAACAAGTTCAAACTAGTTGAACCTACCTCATAGTGTGGTTATTAAGGACAAGTTGCTTGATATATAACTCGATAGCATAGACCACATTGCATTTCTAAAAAGAATCCTCAAGTGTCAAAAAACTTCACAATATGTTCTACTATAAAGCCTTTTGGGATACCTGAAATAATATATGTATCATTGATGGCTTTTAAAGTATGACAAGATCCGAGAGGAAAAGGAAATCAATGGAAGAGTGATCCACCAATGAGAACCTAGAATTTAGCATCAAATGAGTTAGATTAGGAAATTGAAACCCTATAATTTTAATTAGTGATGAAGGACATCACATAGGTAATTATATTTTCATGTAGAATAATCTGTTAATTCAAATTTAAACTACATAATATGAAAGGCATACCATAAATTTTTTCCGTAAGTCCAAACAACCTATAAAAAGGAAAACCTTCTTTTTCCATGGGAAATAATTTACCTTTCCTTTTTCAAGGCAATCTAAATCACAAAAAAATATGAACCTCTTTTGCACACATTCTTGGATAATGTGAGAAAGTGGAAAAGGAATACCCTACCTGGTGATGCACACATGTACATTTGAACACTAATAGATTTTTGTAGTTGAAATGCAATGCTTGTTTTTTTCATTTAAATGTAGGGTTTTTTAAAGGAGGGAGAAATAATGGTACAACGAATTAATAAGCGTTTCTTTGGGAAAAATTTAAATCTTGTATTGGGTGATGAAGATAATAGAGGGTATTGAATCTTGATTCTTGACACCTAGAGAGAACATACGACCTAACACAATCTAATAGAATTGACCAAAAAAACCCAAATAGAGTCAACCCTACTATAGGAGGAAGGGCACTGCCCGGTAAGAACTTACCATTTTTACGGGGCGAGGGGGCGAATGCGGGGACGAATGCTAAGGGAAAAATGTTGTTTTGCAAGAGGGCGAGGGCGAATGCGGGGGCGAGTCTTTGTTATGAAAGAGTTGAGGGCGAGATCCCGGGGACGTATGTTGATGCACGGGGGCTCGGGGGCGAATGCGAGGGCGAATCTTTGTTGCGAGAGCTCGGGCGAATGCGAAGGCGAATGCGTGCGGGGCGAGGGCGAGTGTTGAGGGCGAATGTTGTTCTGCAAGAGCGGAGGGCGAATGCGCGCATGATATCGAGACATTAATGTAGCACACATGTACATTTGAACACTAATAGATTTTTGTAGTTGAAATGCGAAGTACTTGTTTTCATTTAAATGTAGGGTTTTTAAACGGGGAGAAATAATAGGCTGCCAAATTAATAAGCGTTTCTTTGGGAAAAATTTAAATCTTGTATTGGGTGATGAAGATCATAGAGGGTATTGAATCTTGAATGCGCGCTCTGAGAGAACCCTACGACCTAACACAATCCAATGGAATTGACCAAAAAAACCCAAATAGGAGTCAACCCTGCTATAGGAGGAAGGGCACACGGTAAGAACTTACCATTTTGCGAAGAGATGAGGGTGAATGTTGTTGCGAGAGCTTAGGGGGCGAATCTTTGTTCTGCAGAGGGCGAGAGGCGAACGCGCGGCGAATCTTTTCGGGGAAAATCTTTACATTCTCACAGGCGGCGTGAATGCGAGAGAAAATGATGTTAACGAAGCGAGAGGCGAATGCACGTGTTATATCAAACGTTAATGTAGCTATTGCGACAAATATGAAACGATAAAATCATTTTTGTAGTGCGCATATAAGTTTCGAATTTTTATGTAGCGCGCATATAAGTTTGAGAAGTAATTTTATGTAGCGCGAAAATAGCGTCGTTATACGGCGGAATAGGCGTCGCTATTACGATGGGTACCTCCGAAACATTGCAATGGCGACACCTAGACATTGTGTCGCGATTGCGACGTTTAAAGTACGTCCCGATAAGCGACGCTTTGAGGCCCGTAGTGTCGCAATTGCGACGTCTTCCTACGACGTCGCAATTGCGACACGTTTTAAAGTATCGGTATTGCGACACTTTTCTATAAACGTCGGTATAGCGACGGTTTCGGGCGGGATGGAAAAAAATTTGGGAAAATTTCCGACATTTGGTCAAAAGCGTCGGAAACAAGTGTCGAATTTCCGTAAATGTAGTAGTGCTCGGCATTGCAGAACAACTCACACAACATAGTTAAGCACGCCCTACATGAACGTTACCAAATATTGTATCATGGACATGCAAATCAATAAAGCATATATGAAGATCACTATCGGGTTGTCGGGTAGTAACTCTCTTGCTGAGGCAAATGGTTCACCATGGACCAAGTTCGAGGCGAAGTTTCCTCATCATGGAGGAATTAAATACCATGGGGACAATTGCTTCCTAATGGGGGAGGAATCATCCGGATGGATATTGGTGACACACCTATTCACTTGGGGCCCACCATTGTCTCTTCGAGTTTTTCGGTTTCGGCACAACTTACTATTTTTAGTGAGTTTTTTGGGATCTTGAACTTCACGAGCCGTTTTGAGGCCCTAAACGATGTTTTCTTTGGGAAAACATAGGAGCTAAACATGGGTCCATTTGACCACCATGTTGTTCATATCAAAAGTGGTAGTCCTTCGATAGATCTTTCTAGACGGAAAGGTATGGTGCACGTTAAAGCTTGGATCTCGTATGCCAAAGTTACATCCGGAAGTTGAAACACCAATTTACCCAAATGGGGCCCATAGTTTTGGTGCTTCATCTCCTAGGAGTTAGGGTTTTGGATGTTTAGGGCTTTTCTGTTTTTTTCTAAATAAAAAATAGGCCCTCGTAGCCTCATTGTAACATATTTCAAAGGCTCTGTCAGATGCCACACATCTCTTCTCGAGAGATAAGCTACCAAAACCACTAGCTAGTTTATTTCCATTATGTACTATAAGCAAAATTTGCGAGCTTCTTTGATATTAATGAAATGAAGTTTTATTTCCACTACATATTTGTATTTATGGTTATATGTGTACTATGTTTCGTTCTACATAATCTATATCATCACTATTATCTGGGTATTGAAGTAACTCAACATCCTAAATTTATATTCTAACTTTCTCGAAAAAGTACATTGGAGATCTTTTGAGCAAGTTTAAAGCATGGATGAATGCAATCCTTTCACCACTCCAATGGAAAAAAAATTGAATCTCACATCCATTGAAGGGAAGGAATTCGATGCAATGAAGTATAGGCAATCTTGTAGGAATTATTATCTAGCTTACTAGTACCCGGATTAGACATCTCATTTCTTATGGAATCCTCTCTAGGTTTATGAAAACACCTTGTGAAGGACATTGATGCATTTGCAAAAAGAGTTCTAAAGTACTTGAGGGGCTAGAGACTTTTGAATCAAATATTTCCCAGATGGGTAATAAACAGTCTACGATGCTACTGACCGGACTTTGATGGGGAAAATAAAACTAGGGTATCTACTTCGGGTTATACAATGAGTCTTGGATATGGAGGTTTGCCTCATGGAGATCATGAAAATAGTCGATTCAACGGATTCGCATGGCCCCGAGGTAGAATGATGACAGGATGAAGAAAAAAAGGAAATTGTGTGGCTTAGGAAAATCAAAGAATATTTACGGATGAAACAAATGCATTCAACTCCACTCATGATCGAAAACACTCGTACGATAAAGTTGGCCAAGAACCCAAATTTCCATGATCTAGCAAGCACATCAATAGAAAAATACCATCGATTCGACATCATGTTGAGGCCAAAAACTATCCATATACGTCATTGATGCAAATGAGAAAAATACGGACAAATTCACCAAAGCACTTGGAAGAGAAAAGTTTGAAAAAATTCGGAATGATGCTTGGACTCACCAACATCGCCCAGTTAAAGGGTTGCGCGGGGGGTGGGGAATGTTGACACCTAATCCTAGGGGGATTGGGTGAGATTATATAATATTGTAAATTAGGAAATAAGGAAGGCTAAGAGACGTTGGGAAATGAATCTCAACGGACTCACCTCCATGTATAAATTTATGCACACCCTCCATACGAATTCATATTCAATTTGCGGAGTTACCTCCTGGCCTGCCAAAATTTATATTGTTTAATTTTATTCTTAATAAATTTTTAATTGTTTATTTATATGGTTATGTAAGTTATTGTTTAATGCGATGTTATTTAGATAATTTCTTTTTTATATTTTTTTATTTTGGTCAACATTAGAGAAATTTCATTCAGACAGAAAAACTTACACATCTCCCCCATACTGGGTTTTAGAATGTGCCGCAATAATTATTTAATGTAAGACTCCACTGAAAAATAGCCAAATACAAGAATTAGATGGAGAAACAATCTGTCCCATAGGCTATTTTTAGCCTCGTAGACATTAAAATAACTTCTTTCTTTCTTTATTATTTATTTATTAAATAGAACTTGCTAGAATAATTACTGCTCTTTGATCATAAAACTACATTTAGTTAAGATTTTATTATTACGACACCTCAGTTTAAAAATATATATATATATAATAAATAAATGACCCTTATTAAAGGGAGACGCTATACATCCCAGTATAATAAGATGTGTAGATGTAATGTGAGAAATGTAATGTAAGTAAATATTTGAAATGTATTTTGGGTATATTTGAGTATAAGGAGATGTGTAGATGTAATGTGGGAAATGTAATGTAAATATTTGACATGTAGGAGCATAAGGCACATGTGTAGATGTAATGTGAGAAGTGCAATGTAAGTAAATATTTGAAATATACCATGGATATATTTTTATTTATTTAATGAGGTAAATAAATAAAATCTCTTTTTATACTTACTCTAGAGGTATGGTAAATTATTTATTTGGGTATGGTAAATAAACAAAACCTTTTAATACCATGGGCTAAATAAAACCTCTTTTTATATTTACTCCATAATCCTATTTAGGAACACTCAAAAATATTATTATTATTAATTCTAATATTCACATTAATATATTATAATATTAATATTATTAGATTTAGTATATTTATGTTTGGAGAGTTGTTCAAAAGTTGAAAATAATATTTGTGGGAAAGGATTTGAGTGTCATGAACTCCAATTGATTTGGATTGATTTTTGAAAATAATATTTGTGGGAGAGTTAGAGTGTCAAAAAAATTTATTTTATATTTACAAAAACTCAAAAAAGAAGTTTTATTTGGAAATTGACCTATGGGCCAAATATCATGGGACACATTATTATTAATACCATGGAGGCAATACCATGGGCTAAATACCATATATATAAAAGAGGTATAAAAAGGTAAGGTAAATAAATAAAAATATATCAAATAGGAGTATAAATCAACATCTAATTATATTTGAAGCCTATGGACCAAATTAATAATAATACGATGCAAAAAAAACCATTATTAACTCTAACATTAACATTAAAATATTAATATTAATAATATTATTATTATTTTTATTATTACTACTAAATATACTATTCATATTTATATATTATAGTATTAAAATTATTAAATTTAAAACTTTATATTAATACAATATTAAATTTTTTAGATTATAATGTATATATATATAAACTCTAGATATATATGGGAGGGAAGAACAAAGACATATGATAGAGGTGGAGAAATAGAGGGAGTGACAAGGGAGAGATGAGGGGAACGAGGAATGAAGAGAGAGAGAGAGGGAGAGGGAGACATAAATATGGAGGTGGGAGATAGAGAGAGAGAGATAGGTGAAGGAGAAAGGATTGGAGGGTAGAGAGAGAGAGAGAGAGAGAGAGAGAGAGTTAGGAGATAAATGGAGAGACGAGAGGATGAGAGGAGAGAGAGGGAGGGATATAGAGAGACGAGTTGGAGAGGATAGAATAAGAGAAAGAGAGTGATATAGTAACACAGTTGTAGAGAGAGATATATTTATGGGGGAAGATATAGGATTTGAGGGGAGAGAGAGAGAGAGAGAGAGAGAGAGAGAGAGAGAGCGGGGAGAGGGTGAATATAGAGGGAGGGATGTGATAAAGGGAGAGAGAGGAAGGAATAGAGAGAAGAAGAGAGTGATGGGGGAATATAGAGGATTGTAGGGGAAAGAGAGAGAGATAGAGTGAGTGGTGGGGGAAGAGAAAGGGAGGTAGGAGAGAAAGGCGAGGAGGAAGGGAATGAAAATAGAGGGGACTTTAGAGATAGGAGGAGAGAGGGAGGGATAGAGAGATGGAGATGGATGGGGAGAGACAAAGGGATAGAGACATGAAGTTTGAGGGGGGAGAGAGAGATGGATAGATATTTGGAGTTGTAGGGGGAGAGAGGGAGGGAGAGAAGAAAGACATAGAGAGTAACAAGTGGAGAGAGAGAGTGACAAGGGAGATATGGAGAGACGGTGTGTATGTTTGGGCATGAGATAAAGATACAAAGAAGAGAAGATATGGAGAGAATGGGGGATAGAAAAAGATATAGGCATATAGTGACAAAGTTAGAAGGTGAAGAGAGAGAGAGAGAGAGAGTTGGGAGATAAAGCAAGAGAAAGAAAGGAGAGGTAGGGAAAGAGAGATGGAGATGGAGGGGAGAGAGGGAGGTAAGAATAAATACATAGAGATTGAAAGTTGGAGAGAGAGAGAGAGAGAGAACGAGTGATAAGGAAGATGGAGGGAGAGTGAGAGCGGATAACGGGGAGGGAGGGAAGAGGGATAGAAGCGAGGGAGAGGGAGGGAAGGGGAATAGAGAGAGAGAAGGAGGGAGTGATAGATAGATATATTGGAGAGAAAGAGAGAGTGTATATTTTGGGGTTTATATAGAGAGAAAAATGGATATAGAGATATAAATGGAAGGTGAAGACAAATAAGAGATAGATCAAGAAAGGGAGGGAGGGACTCGGATATTGATAAATATGGAGTGAGAGAGTGTGTGTGTTTGTGTGGGTGAGATAAAGAGACAAAGGAGATATGGAGGGGGACATAGAGATATATATGGAGGGGAGAGAGGGAAGAATATTTCTTACAATAGATGCATTGATTTTAGTGTTGATGGTGATTTCTAATCATATTTGATTGCTTGCACTAGATGCATTGATTTTAGTGTAGATTTTTATTTCTAATGATATTTGATTACTTGCGCTAGATGAATTTATTTCAATGTAGATGATTTAATTCTATTTGATTTCTTGCACTAAATGCATTGATTTCGGTGTAGATGGTGATTTCTAATCTATTTGATTGCTTGCACTAGATGCATTAAATTTCAATGTAGATGTTGATTTATAATTATATTTGATTGCTTACACTATATGCATTTATTTTGATATAAATGATTTCTAATCATATTTTATTTCTTGCACTAAATGCATTCATTTTAGTAGCCAGATGGTGATTTATAATCCTATTTGATTCCTAGCACTAGATGCATTGATTTCAGTTCAGATGTTGGCTTTTAATCCTATTTGCCTACTTTCACTAGATGCATTGATTTGAGTGTAGATGTTGATTTGTAATCCTATTTTATTACTTGCATTATATGCATTGGTTTCAATATAGATGTTTTTTTCTAATCTTATTTGATTTATTGCATTAGATGCATTGATTTTAGTGTATATGTTGATTTTTGATTTGATGTAATTGGATGTATGATGATACATTAATTTTAAAGTTATTGGATTAATAGTATACATTGATTTCAAGTAAGCACAAAATTTTATTGACAATGTACATTGATTTTTGTCTTATAGTAATTAAACCTATTAATATTGGAGAGCAAAGGAGACAAGGTATGATGTTTACTACAACAACTCGAGCTAAATATTTAAATTGTTCATAATTTATGATTTCTACTTTATTTTTCATATAATCAATATGGAAAGATGAAAAAAAGGGTGACAATAAGAACAATAGAGGAAAATAGATTGAGATTAATCACAATGAAGGCTATTTCTAATTGACTACATTCTTATTATTCACATATCTTTCAATATTATTACATTGTCACTTTGCATTCAAAAAATTTATTTCATCATTAAAGTTATTTTACAATATTTATCTACGCTCCCCAAACAAACTAGGTATCTCTGAAAAATTAAAATTAAAATGAATATAGATAAATATAAAACATATTTAGCATATTTAAAATGGTTATATTAATATTAGATGTATTTACATATTATTGATAAAATTAATCATATGGTCCTCATATTATCGATATATTTTCCTTGGTTGCGGAGGGAACGGCTGAAACCAACCTTGATCCATCTTAACTGCAGATGTATCAAATCTCTCGAGGTGCAAACCTTTCCTCAAGTTTTACTCAAAATTGGGGTTTGCACCTCTAAGTGATCTGGTGCTTAATAGATCCCGAGTTAAGATGGATCCTAAATTGGTTTTTATGCTCAAAAGGCTACCCTTGTCTTGCCACATTACCATTTATGTAGAATGAATCTACAATTATTGACATGCATTATATGTTTTAAAACATAATTTGAAGGAGCATTCGGGTGAAACGATCATCGATCTTTCAATCAATAGGTGTTACGAAGGATTATCGTGGCACCTTCTCTAGGGTAACTATAGTTGTATTTTTAACAATATAATTATATTTTTAATGAGTTTATATCCATCTTAATTTTATATATTTATAAGTGTCGAAGGATAAATCTCTTGAGATGCACACCTTTGTTAGAGTGAAAAGAGATTTGATCCCTCTAGGTGTTTGGTTTGGTATATCCGAGTTATGGATCGGGATGATTTAATTATTAATTATTAGTATTATTATTATTATTATTATTATTATTATTATTATTATTATTATTATTAGGAATTTGGCTTTTTGTGATCCATAAATTGTGTATAAAAATATTTTGGTAAAAATCACATCGAAGTAAATTAAGTCGACGCCTTTCGAACCAACCGTGTGGTTCATCATCGGAACAAGATGATAAATTTGATTAGGGAACCTCATTTAAATAGATAAGGAAACCTCAACTAGTCCTTTGTAATTTAATGGCTAGTTTGGCTCGAATAAGAAATAAAACTATTATTAATTTTCTCATTTAAAAAAATAATTAAATATTGAATATCTATATTTTGAATTTTATATATTTATTTTTATTTTTTATAATATGTTTATTTATTAATTTTTTTTAAATAAATAAATGTTTAATATTTATATTAGAATTTTTATAAATTTATAAATTAATATGTTATGTATATCATCATAAATATTCATATTTATTCAATTTAATAGGATATATTACTTTACTTAATGGTAATCTCACCGAGTTAAGTACTATTAGAGGAAAGAGTTTGTAGATCGTTAAGGACCTGATTTTCCCTAAGGATGGTAAGGGTGTTTACTTGATTCCATGCTCATGTGGAACACCTTACATAGGTGGGCGGGTCGATCGATCAATCGAAAATTCATGAACATGTAACAAACCGACCTTAAACATAGTAGATCACACTCATCTACCCTAGCATAGCATGATGAGAAGACAAAACATCACATTTACATTGAAGATGCTCGGGTTGTTGACCATTTCCACCATCGTAAGTTGAGGGAAGCCACAGGAAATTGAAAGAGGTTGGTTAACCTCAACGAGGATGATGGGTGGAGTGTTAGCAGATGCTAGATTCCTACCATTCACTCTTAGTTGTTGTTTCTCTTCTCTAGTTCTCCCCCTTGTCTTTCCTCTGCTATGGCTCTTGGTTTCTTTCTCCCCTTTTTTTTAAAGTAATTTAACTTGGTAAAAATTACTATTAAGTTGAATAAATATGAATATTTATGATGATATACATAACATATTAATAAATTCTAATATAAATATTAAACATTTATTAAAAATAAATATATAAAATTCAAAATATAAATATTAAATATTTAATTTTATTTTTAAAAAAATTAAATTAGAAATTAAATAAATAATTATTTTTTATTTTTTATTTCTTATCCGGGTCAAACTAGTCATTAATTTACAAAACGACTAGTTGGAGTTTTTTCTCCTCTTCTATGGCTCTTGGTTTTTCTTTCTCCCCTCCTCTTTTGTTTTTTTTAGTAATTTAACTTGATAAAATTACCATTAAGTAAAAATAATATCTCTGATAAATTGAATAAATATGAATATTTATGATGATATACATAACATATTAATATATAAATTTATAAAATTCTAATATAAATATTAAACATTTATTTATTCTTTTAAAAAATGAATAAATAAACATGTTATTAAAAATAAAAATAAATATATAAAATTCAAAAAACAAATAAATAATTATTATTTTGTTAAAAAATAAATATATAAAATTCAAAATATAGATTTCGAGTCAAACTAATTGTTAATTTACAAACGGCTAGTTGGAGTTTTCCTTATCTATTTAAATTTGGTTCCCTGATCGATTTCTCATCATGTCGATGATGAACCGGACTAACATCCTTAATTTACTTTGATGTGATTTTTATCGAAATATTTTATACATAATTATTATTTTTATTTTTATTTTTATCAAGTCAAAATGTTAAATATTACAACATCTCTACCATACTAAAAATAAAATGTTTACAAAGGAGTCAGAGTTTAAGTTATGAACCTCAAATATAAAGATATTTTTTAAGGGTGTGGGGAAATACTATTTTTTTTTTCAATTATGGTTTAGGTGGTCGCTACATCCACTGGTAACAATCTATAATGGCTTCTCTGGTCGGGCCTAACCAGTCTAGATCCATTTCCATCTTAACTGCGGATTTACCGAGTGTCGGGGGTTAGAGTGAAAATATATTTGATCTCTCTAGGTGTTTGGTATATTCAAAGTTAAGATGGATGAGGATGGTTTCATTATTAATTGTAATTATAAATATAATTAGTAATTTTATGTTTTTTATTTTATTTTTTACCAAGTAAAAATGTTAAATATTAGATCTCTACCATACTAAAACAAAATGTTTACATAGGAGTTAAGTTTATTTATGAACCTCAAATATAAATAAGTTCTTTAGTAAAAATTGAATTAGGTATTGGGTGACCCAAAGTCTTGGATAAAATATAATATTACAATATTTATTATCACCTCTACCTAATAGAAAGTGGCAAGGTGTGGAGGGAAGTACTATTTTTTTTTAAGTGTGGTTCACGGTCATTGGGTGGCCTCTACATCCATGGGAAATAATTTTGGCGGATCCATCGAAAAGGATCTACGTTGGAATTATACTCTAACCACGCCATGAATGAGAAGCGGTAGCAGCCCACAATTTCATCAATTTTGTGCAGAGAAGGACAAGCAAGGATCCAAGAGCCTGAAGGTGTTTTTTCACACAACACAACAAACAGAGTACCCAAGCCATCCTCTGTGTTTATTTCCTTACCTACCAATTTTACTTACCTTTCCCCACAGTGCACAATCAAAAGTATTTTGTTTTATCACTTAAGCCATTCACCATATATTATTCTATTGTTGATGCGATATCAGGTGGGATCTTCCTTAACTTTACCGCATAAGCCAAAACCTTGTTTTGCATCACAATCCTTTGTATTTCCCTTACCGCACTAACTGTTGGAACACCTAATCCTCTATGGGTAGGTGTGGAATGCGAAAAGTCACAATGGAGTCCAAGTGACCTTGGAATATGAAACCAAGAGTCACATCATTGTACTATAAATGTACATCTTTGTATAATGGAAAACATGAGCTACACGCTTATCCTTCATTGTGTTGAGTTTCTTGTTGTGTGTGTGTGTTTATCTTTCCCCACACCATGTGTGTGTTTAACATGGTATCAGAGCTTAGGCTAGGCCTGGGCACTTTCAGAATCTTCTGACTGCCATTTCTATGTTTGGCATGTAAGCGATATCTACTTCACTTAACCGCTCTCTTGAGCCCTTCTGTCAGACCTGCAGCACTTGTTTGCACACCTCACTCGACACCAGTCGACTATCACTTCACCATCATTTCGGTTGGTCTCCTGCAGTGGTCTCCTGCGGTACCTACTATCCGAATCAAGTCGAAGATATTGTCGCATGACTGTGTTAATATTCACTCTACTCCGCTTGCGTTAATACTCCAGGTCACACCACCGGTCCCCTCCTCCATTTTTGGTTGCGTTAATATACCTGCACAATTTTGTAACACCTCCCGGTTACCAAATTCACACCACCGGTAACACCTCTCGGTTGGCATATAACGTTCCATACCACCTGTTTTCCATTGTTCACCATGCTTCCAACCCTTCAATTACCCGTCGCTCTCCTCCCATCGCATCTCAGGATTTGGGCATCTCGCAGGCTTAATATTCGGGAGCACCCAAATATACCGTTTGTATCGTTGGAGAGATCCTGGTCCTTTGGGGAGCCAGCTCGCCTGCGCAAGGAGCATCTGTGAGGAGTTCAAAATTCGAATCCAAATTGAGGCATAGCTTGGGTCAAAGCTGGTGACGCCGAGAGCTCTTGTACCATTGGATTCCGCAAGTTGCTATCCAACTAAGCATTCTTTTGGGACTGCAATTCATTAATAGCAGTTTCAGGAAGAATTCTGTCGGATTGATGAAAGAGACGGATTGTGAGCAAATCCTCCCAATCGTCTTCCTGGCACATCAAATCCTTTGCCAGTTTCGTTGATTCCCCTAGACATAATCTCTTCACCTTCAAAGGTCTCACCATATTGAGAGTTCTCACGAGAAATTTCTCCGTCGTTTCCGTTTGCCGGAAAATGCTAAGGTGGAGGAGGTGAAGGCCAGAATAGAAAATTGAGTGCCAGTGTGACAATCCCCAAATTACTTCATCATAAACCAGAGGTTAAAGCCATTGAAATCTCTGGTTAACTGAAAGTATATGTCCGGTGTGTTGAAGCTCCTGCCGATTGGGTTTTAAAACTAGGTGCAAATTCACTGCTACAGTTCTACAGACACAAGTTCAGGAGACCGGCCTTCCAGACTCTTCTAACTACAACGGGGTTGCAAATTCACTGCTATAGTTCCGCTACAGTTCCGCAGACACAAGTTCAAGATTTGAGGATCTTGGACAGAGGTTGGATTGGCACAAGATTGTGGCTATTTAAAGGCATAACATCGAACTGTAGCGATAGTTATAACTCATTGATTAGAATTGAAATTTGCATTCCTTTTCATTCAATACGATGATGCTTTTTACATAGATCTCAGAGTTCGATAGTCCATGAACTCAGCAATAGCGTTCACCTATAGTTTGCAGAGCTACATTTTATCTCAAGATTTAGACTTTGTGGCATAGAAGTTGGTGGGAAAAGGTGACTTGGCCATCAAAATTCCAAACACATTACCCAAATCGACAATCAAAATAAGGCTTGCCAAAAGATTAATAAGTTTTCACAACCGAAATATGTGAGCTAATCATGTTATGAAGGAAATTATACTTTGAGTTATGAAGCAACAATGTTGTGAGCACAAAAAAAGGCAAAGTGACCCCAAAAATTTCAGATCACTGCCATAGAGAGAAGTCTACAATTTGGTATGCGAAAATGTGTGGTATGCACAAGTTGATTTTTATATGTGTGTTATTTTGTGTTGTTTATACTTCTACCATTGTTGCATTAGATGCCATTGTTTATATACCAACAAGGTTGAGTTGTTAAGAAAATGGCCGAAATGATTGAGATATTAAAGTTCTTAAAGACTTTGATACACTCCACTGATCATCATACAGTAAAAATCAACAAATCCACTCTTGTTGATATTCAAAGTTGTTTGCAAGATGCACATGAGAAGATTGAGTTTTTGCAGTTGGAATCTCAGCTTCAACAAGATGAACTTCAGCAAAAGAGTCACCATTCTGAACCTGTTTCTATTCAGAAGATTGAGAAAGACTCCCTTCAACAGCAAGTCAGTAAAGTTGAAGTTGATTCCCTTTCAGTTCCTTGCACAAGAGCAGATTTACATGCAGATGCAGCAGCTCAGCCTGCACTTCTCAAGCTCATCATCAGATCTTGGGAAGAGCTTGTCCACAACAAGCACAGAACTGGTCTTGGATATGACAAGGATGTGTCCTTTCATATTCTAGACTACACCAAGCCCATCATATTTCAGAGTGCCGGATTCCTGTATGACAGTTCACCTGCAGTTGTTCCAGATCCTAATCCACAACAACAACAACAGATTGTGAAATGCCAACACTGTGATCGAGTTGGCCATATGAAAGATCATTGTTTTGATCTTCATCCATGCAAGCACTGTGGTTGGAAGACACATTCTTCAAACAGATGCTTCAGAAACAAGCCTCCTGCAAGAACAAAGATTCGTCTTGGATGGATTGCTTCTTGGCAATGGGCATCAGCAGCCAAGAAGATGTTTAAGTCGCATGTCAGAACATGTTCACGGATATTGAGCAAACTTGCAGTTGAGTTTTCACCATCATCTCACCTTGTCCCTGACAGGGGGGAAAATGGTGGTCATGTACAAGCTTCGACGTCAGATCAAGCGAGCCTAAGCCACAATCTCTCATTCCATGTTCAGAGTTGTAGCCAGCAGTTCAAGCGAGCCTGAGCCACAATTCGTCATTCCGGATTCAGAGATGTAGCCAGAGACACGGATGCCCATGAGCATGCCTTCGGTTGGTGGACAACCTTAAACCATCATCTTTGGTTGGTGGACAACCTTAAACCACCACAGGTAGTAGACCTCCCTTCTTTTAGGTCGAAGGTCTCCCTTTCATATATGAGGAACACTTCCTCTAGCAGAAGCCTTCAGCTTCTTGCCAGCTTTGGTTGAGTTCCAGGAAATGCTTCAAACATTCCAGTGTTGTTGGTAATCCTAAAACCATCACAGGTAGTAGACCTCCCTTCTTTTAGGTTGAAGGTCTCCCTTTTTTATGAGGGACAATTCCTCTAGCAGAAGCTTTCAGCTTCTTGCCAGTTTTGGAAGAGTTCCGGGAACTGCAACAAGTATTGTGTTCCAGTGTTGGTGGTCATCCTTAAACCACCTCTTTTTCCAACATTTCAGAGAGTTGATTCAGCCCAAGTGCTGCCATGTATACTTTGCAGATTTGTATTACAACTCTTTTCTTGGACTCACACATACCCCTTCGGATTAAGGGGGGATGTTGGAACACCTAATCCTACATGGGTAGGTGTGTAATGCGAAAAGTCACAATGGAGTCCAAGTGACCTTGGAATATGAAACCAAGAGTCACACCATTGTACTATAAATGTACATCTTTGTATAATGGAAAATATGAGCTACACGTTTATCCTTCATTGTGTTGAGTTTCTTGTTGTGTGTGTGTGTTTATCTTTCCCCACACCATGTGTGTGTTTAACACTTACCAACAGTTATTCACACTGTAGAACACACTTCGCATTGTTTACCACTTACCTTTCGCCATTTGCAAGTTAAGTTATTTGACGTGCGATGCGATTGTGCTACCACAAATTGTAGTTGCAACCTTTTATGTTTACTCATGTTCGCACATATGTTAATTGTTAAGATCGTCAATCCGAAATTTGCGATGGAGCGCCAGATGCAATGAGTACTTAGAGCTGAAACACATAAAATTTGAAGTCTTCCCTTTTATGTTTTGAATGTGTTTTATGTGTTTTAGTGTATAAACTTAAATACGCCCTGCGTTCCGATTTAATGAAGAAATGCGTCTTTTGATAGCCCAAGGATGAGAATTTGGTGAACGTCTATTAAAAAATGAATCTGCATTGAATTGCATCAAGTAGAATTAGGTTTTGCAGGCTTCAGCCACTTTTTATAATAAATGTGATTTCATTTGTTTTCAGTTTGAAGGAATAGAAAGTTGAAGCTTGTTCCTCTCCTGTGTATTGCGCTGTCTGTGTATGACTGTCTAATTTACGCATTATTTGTAGTCTCTATGTTATGGGACAAACACATTTCCTCTATTATTGTTTCGTTCAATATTCTCAACATGGTATTGGAGCATGTCTAGGCTCTCAGTAAAATAACAAGTTCTCTTTACTGAAGAAGTTGTAAGATTTTTTGTTTGTAGAAGAAGAAGTCTCCAGCAGTGACAAGGTTTCTATTTTATACAATCAACTTGATTGTTTGTTTACACAGTCAGAATGGCAGGCACATGTTTGAAAAATCCACAATTACCACATTTCAATGGTAAAAACTTTGATTATTGGGACATTACAATGAGGGCGTTGTTTTCTTCACAAGATATATGGGTGCTAGTGGAAAATGGCTTTATAGAACTAGTAGATGTAGCAGCACTTATTTCTTTAATAGCAGCAAAAAGAGACTTGCTGAAAGACAATAGGAAGAAGGACTCCAAAGCCCTCTTCTATATCTTTCAAGCAGTACATGAGAGTATTTTCCCAATGAGGACTAACAGCAAGGTCTCTGTCATGGGAAAAGGAAGAGTTAGTATACTGATAAGGAAGGGAAAAAAGAATTTTGTGCTAGATGTCTATTATGTACCTATAATGTAGCACAAGAAAAACAATAAGATGAATGGTTCTTAGACTCAGGTTGTAGTAACCATATGACTGGAAACATAGCAATGTTTTCCAATCTGGATGAAAATGTGAAGTTTGAAGTAACAATGGGGACTAATAGCAAGGTCTCTGTCATGGGAAAAGGAAGAGTCAGTATACTGACAAGGAAGGGAGAAAATAAGTTTTTTCCAGATGTCTATTATGTACCTGGCCTGAAATGTAACCTTCTAGGCATTGAACAGCTCGTGAATAAGGGCTACAATATATTTTTTAAGACTAATGTGTGTACAATCATGGACATACCTCCAATTAAAAGAGTCATTGTAGAAGTGCATATGAAAAAGAATAGGATGTTTCCTCTCAAGATCAGAACAAACTTGAAGGAAGGAGGTGTTGTAGCAGCAGTCACACAATAATTCTTTCAAGAAGAAGTGAAAGACAAAAACTGGTTATGACATTTGAGATTTGGACATCTCAATTTTGGAGGTTTGAACCTCTTGCATAGAAAGGGGATGGTAAAAGGATTACCACTCATTGAGAAACCTAACAGCCTATGTGAAGGCTTCATCTTGGGAAAACAACACAAAGAAGCATTCCCAACAGGGAAGAGTATAAGTGAAAAAGCACCCTTAGATATTGTCCACTCATATTTGTGTGGTCCAATGCAAATGCCATCATTAGTTGGCAGCCACTATGTCTTGACATTTATAGATTATTATACAAGAAATACATGGGTTTATTTCTTGAAACATAAGAGTGAAGTATTTGAACAGTTCTACCACTTCAAAGCTCTTGTAGAGAAGCAAAGTGGGCACTACATAAAAGTGTTGAGAACTGATAAAGGAGGAGAATATATCTCCAAAGACTTCCTACATTTATGTAGGGAGAATGACATACACAAGCAGTTTACCACAAGGTACACACCACAACAAAATGGTATTGCAGAAAGAAAGAATAGGACCATCATGCACATGGTCAAAAGTATGTTGAAGGCAAAGCATTTTCCAAATGAGTATTGGGCAGAAGCTGTAAATTGTGCAGCTTATATTTTAAATATATGTCCGACCAAAGCTATTGTGAACAAAGTTTCGAAAGAAGCATGGAGTGGAACAAAACAGTTTTTCACTTACATTAGAGTATTTGGATGTGTGGCATATGCACATGTCCCAGATCAACTAAGAAATAAGTTGGACAGCAAGGGGGAGAAGTGTCTCTTTCTTGGATACAATGATGAATCCAAGGCTTACAAACTCTATAATCCATCCACCAAGAAAGTTATAATCAGCATATATGTGTAGTTCATTGAAGAATAAGCTTGGGATGGAAGCTTAGAGACAAAAGTGAATGTGAAGACATGTATGTCTCACGAAGAGCAAGAGGAATGCATAGCATAAAATAATTCCTCCGTGGTGGCTCCTCCTCCACCTACATAAGCACAACAAACCACACCAAAAGAAGGAAACAAAACAGCCTTGAGAAATCAAGGAAGTGCTTCTTCAAGCACACCATAGGGATCAACAACTCCCTCAAGTTCAAGTGAAACCCCAAGCACACCAAGAAGACCAAGATTTAGGAATTTAAGTGAAATTTATGAGCAAGAAGCAACTAATAATAATGTTGGTCTAAATTCTTTATTTTCTTTGTTTTTTCATGTTGATGACCCAATTAATTTTGAAGATGTAATAAAAGAAGAAAAATTGATTGAAGTAATGAATGAAGAGATTGGTGCAATAGAAAAGAATGACACATGGGAGTTAGTGGACCTCCCAAAAGGTAAAGAAGTCATTGGAGTAAAATGGGTATATAAGACCAAGAGAAATGCTGAAGGCAAGATAGAAAGAAACAAAGAAAGACTTGTTCTCAAAGGCTACAAGTAGCAACAAGGAAGAGATTATGAAGAAACCTTTGCACCAGTTGCAAGGATGGAAACAGTGTAGACAGTGTTGTCCATTGTAGCACAATAGAAGTGGAAAGTCTACCAAATGGATGTGAAATCAACATTCCTGAATGGAGTGTTGAAAGAGGAGGTATTTTTTGAACAACCTCCTAGCTCTGAGATAGAAGGCCAAAAGCACAAAGTATGCAAGTTGAAGAAAGATCTTTATGGTCTGAAGCAAGAACTAAGAGCATGGTACAACAGAATTGATGTTTACTTGATGGATAAAGGGTTCGAAAAATGTGATGGTGAACCCACACTCTAGATTAAAGAAAATGATGGTAAAACCCTTATTGTTTTTTTATATGTAGATGATTTAATTTTCACGTCCAATGAAGTTTCTCTCATTGTTGATTTTAAAGAAGTCGTGAAGAGTGAATTTGAAATAGGCTGATTTGGGTTTATTGAGATATTTTTTTGGAATTGAAGTAAAGAAAAATGAAAAGGGAATTTTTGTTTCCCAAGAAAAATATGTTGCAAAAGTTTTAAAGAGAGTTAACATGTGACACAACAAAGCGGCGATCAAATCCAACTATCATGGGTTAAATTTAAGCAAAAAATATTGCGGCAAAATGTTGATCGACATTGTATAAGAGCATAGTTGGCGGTCTAATGTATTTCTTTGAAACTAGACGATATTATGTATGCTATAAGTTTTAATTTCCAGATTCATGGAGACACCAAAGGAGACACAACGGCAAGCGGCCAAAGAATTTTAAGGTATGTGAATGGAACAAAGGAGTATGGCATTCTATACTCCTCAACTGATAATTTTAAATTGAGGATTGGTTACAATTACGGTGATTGGGCTAGAAGTGTAGATAGAAAAGAGCACATGCAGGTATGTGTTTCATTTGGGATGGGAGCCATTTCATGGGCTTCCAAGAAGCAACCAATAGTTGCATTATCAACAATAGAAGATGAATATGTGGCAGCAACAACAACATGCCAAGGCGACATGGATGAGAAGGATGTTGAGCATGGAAAATTTTAGGGGCGAATTTTAGCCCAAGGGAAAAATTTAAGGAGTTTTATAGTTTGGAGAGGCGAATTTTATATATTGCACCCATTTTACCCATTTTATATAGTTAGCCCAAATTTTATTTAAAAAATAAATAATTATTATATTTTAGCCCCGAAAATTAAGGCGAATAAAAATTGCCAAGGTCGGATTTGCCCTTGATTTTCATTGCAAAGCATCGATTCACCCTCGATTTTCATCGCAAAGGCTCGATTCGCCTAGTTTGGAGGTTGGAATCATTGCATTTGGTTACAATCGCCAGGATTTATAGGTTTTGAAGTTGGTTTTGGTTGCAATCGTCGGGATTTACAGGTTTTGAAGTTGGTTTTATTAATAATATAATATGTACATTTTGTATTGTATGGGCCGGGATTTACAAGTTTTGAAGCTAGATACCAAGAAAATCTTGTCCAAGTCTCCTAGCCCGCGTTACCAGTGTTTGGAGGGCGAGAATTTGCCAATGTGAGTTGACTGGAGAGAAAAGGGAGCCGTGGCTGCCGTTAAGGACCAGGGCTCCTATGGTAAGTTTGCTTCATGAAAGTTCATGCCCTATTTTTCAGTCCTGTATATAATGGGTGGAGAGACCATAACACATTTTTTTTCATGGATATTTATATCTTAATTTCTATCATTCTTGTATAAACTAGCTGGAGAAACCGGAAGAAGTTTTATTTCATGTATATTCATACCTTCGTTTTTTATCCTGTATTGAGCCACTGGAGAGACCCAATTTTTTTTTTTATATCATGAATATAAATACCGTCAAGAGAATATTCATATGCTCTTGTACTGATTGC